>JAEHOE010000005.1:1800000-1982666 GCA_016858145.1 Edaphochlamys debaryana
ACGCTTCCGGCTTCGGCTGGGGGGCATGGGGTTCCGAGGGCTGCCGCTCCGTCAAAGTCCTCCCTACCTTTGCGCTCGCCGCATTGGCTCGGGGAGGCACCCTGTGTAACCAAACGCATCCTACTGCCGGGCTACAGCCTTGACCAAACGCACCACGGTAGGCGTCGCCGCGCGGTGGGGTTCAGGCCAGCATGCGGCTGCTGCATGTGGGAGCCAGCTAGGTGGGCTACGAAGCACTTTGGAGCAGCGTGGCCGGGTGACAGAGGCAATGCGCAGCTCCCGCAATGCGGGCCGGCCAGCAGAGCTAAGCAGCTGGGCGTGAGCGGAGTTTACAGCGCGCTAGGTCAGTGGTTTGGTCAGGCGCAGCAGGGAACAAGAGCTGCAAGCGAGACAAAGTACCCTCTTTGGCATGGGCTGTACGGCACCCAAAGCTGTACCGCCGCTGCGCTGTGTTGCCGCGAGCGTGCGGCGTCAAAGCCAGCCGGCTACGCATAGCAGACTCTACTTTGTGCCAAACCGTGGCCACAGGCTTGACGACAGGCGCAGGGGGCCCGTCTCGTTCCGCCCTCGCGCGACCCCCCACCCGCTTGCTGGGACACAAAGAACTGCAGCTCAGCTTCATGACGGGGCAGGCGCCCGCTGCTTAGACTTATTGCGGCGGAAGCCGCCTTGCCAGATCTGTGTGAGTACAAAGCCCCTCACAATCTTGTGGTGCTGATCCTACAGCCATCCTGCCGTGCTGGCGGCGTGCCAATTGCGGTCGCCCTGGACGCTACCCCCAATCACGTGACCAACCTCCGCCTCCAGCGCCGGCAGCCACCAGACTCGGGGCCTTGCTGCCGCCCCGGAGGGCGCCTCGGCCCTTGCAGAGGCCGGCCCAGCGCTGGGCTCCCCCTGATCCTGCGCCGGCTCCTGCGACCGGCGGATGTCCTCCAGCCCCACGCCCCCGTGCACGCACACCCGCTCCACCAGCGCCTGCATCCGCAACATGTCGGGGTGCGACAGCGCCGCCGCCAGCGCTGCCGTGGCTGCGCTGGTCGTCACGTGACCGGCCCAGACGCTGCAGTGCACTGCCTGTGCGTAGCCCAGGGCTGGCAGGAAGCACTTTGCGGCGTCGTGCACCGTCGTTGCGAGGTCGCTGGACGGCTTGTCGCCTCGCTTGGCCAGGGCCGTGGAGGGCGGCGGGCAGCTGAGGATGGCAGCCGCCAGCGCTGGCAGCAGCTGGCTGCCCGTCACTCCATCACCATCTCCGCGGCGACGGGAGGGAGCTCTGCCCCGCCCAAGCCCTCCACCAAGCCCTGGACCGGGCCGAGCAGGGCATTGCGGCAGTTGACGAGCAGGGTCATCACGGCGACCGTAAGGTAGGCGCAGGTTCTGACAAAGTACATGCACGTGTCGGTGCTGCTCGCCAGCCCCCGCACCCCAAAGTAGCGTGCGACGCCGCGCAGGGCCTGCGCCTCCGCGCATAGCAGGGCCGGATCCCACAGCGCTGCTATGGCCCGACAGGCGCGCCCTGCGCGCCCCTCGTCGTCCGGCTGCTGCCACGTTGCGGCGATGTACCCATGGACTACTGAAGCGAAGTGGTGAAGGGCCACGGCTACGGGCCTAATGAGGTAGTCGCAGTGGCGGCCCGGGTCACGACGGAAGTCATTGCTGGGTTGCTGAGCAGTCAGAGATTCAAACGTGAGCGGTGCGCCTTTGAGCTGTCCGATGAGCCACCGAAACGTGTCCGCCTCCGATGCTGCCGCTGTGAAGAGCTCCAGCAGGGCAGGGACTGTCTGGCTTTGGGCCTCCAAGTCTGAGGCCAGTCCTTGTGTGACTTCGGTGAGAGCCTTCTCGGCGTTGGTGTAAGCACGGGACCTGGGGGATAGGGAGCAACCGTCATATAGGGACACCAGTGCGGGCTGCTGGGGGAGGCTGGGGGTAAGTGCGCCGCCCTGGACAACTTCACCCACGGGGCCCGGGGGGAGCAGGGGAGCGAGGGGAAGAGGGGCACGACGAGAGTTGACCAGGCCGGCCCGTCCTTCCGCAGCGAACAAAAGGCCAGCTGTGTGGTCCCTGAAACAAACATGCGTGCCAAAGCCTATGCGGTCTGCCCGCGGGGAGGCTAGGGCTTACCGGCGCATGCTCGCCTCAAAGCAGTTGCTCCGGGCCAGAGTCTGGCAGTACGTGACTGACGAGATATCCACGGCAATGTGGAATGCCCGGAAGGCCTTCACAAGATCAGGGCGCGAGCCTGTCACCGCTTGCAGAGCCATGCCGAGTCTGATGGTCTAACCCACAACGTTCTACGCACTCTGCGATGAGCTATGCACTACCATAAGTTATTGACGCCCTACATTCAGTTTAAGGGTTGAGGAGATTCGGGCGTGACCAACCGACGCGCCTCTCGAGGGCTCTTACGGAGCTATGGCCCGCGAGCACCCTGGCAATTGGAGTTTGGCGCCAAGCGCGAAGGTTGTGTGGTGTATTGGGGCACTGGTCGGGTTACATGTGCCCCTGTGCCCCATGTCCTGCCGCACACGGCAGCACCATCCACCGCCCCGTCCTTTGCATCCCTACATAGGTGTGCTACGTTGAGGCCTTCGAGCCCTTAACTACCCCCGGCCCCACCCGGCCCGCAACTGGTCCCACCCTTCCTCCTCTGCCTTCTATTCATGCATACCTCAGCCTTTCGTCCCCCTGAAGGACGGGAGAGCCGCCGTAACCTGCGGGAGGGGATGCAGCCGGCAGCAGGGGAGGGGGGGCCGCCTGTGAAGTAGCCAATGTGGCAGCACGGTCGTTGGCGCATCTCGGGACGTAAGGGGTGAGGGCCTGAGGGGTTGAAGCTTGCGGCGTCTGGCGGCGTCCTGAGCTCTCTGCGCAGTGTGCAAGGGTTAGGCACGGCCTGGACTCGTGGAGGCCTATGCACTCAGGAGGCCTCCTGCCAGCCCCTGCCAGCCCACTGTGGCCTTAATCAAGGATTGAAACGCTCAGCTTTAACGCAAGCTGGCGTGCCCTTCCCTTCAATTCCCTTCGCTAAATTCCCCTGTCCCATCGTGGATGGCCGGCGACGTTGCTCGTCGCGCTGCAGCCTCCCCCCAGCCTAGCCCTCTGTTCCCCCTATGAGTTGTGCCAGACCATGCTCCCACCGCTGGGCTCGACTCGACCACCGTGCCGACCACCCACACACAATGGCCGTACAGCGCATGGCGCACAGCCCTGGCGCCTTCCGCTGACTCCGCTTGCCGCCCAAGGTACCGTGCGCTCAAACATTCTGTGCAGCCGGCCATACTGTGCGCCACCGCGGTTGCTGATAGGAGGGCCCTCGTTGGCATTTAGCGCCAGAGCCTCTACAAGATGTATGGGTTTGAAATGATGTCCTTCAACATCAAGGACGGCTTCCTAGGTGTGCAGCTCGGCGGCATGGCGCAGGCCGGGTTGTGGTCTTCGCGGAAAGTCAGATGAGACTCGTCTGCGGTCCCCTGCCGCCCGCAGAATCAATTGTGCGAGGCCACCGGTCAGGGCTTCTGACGGTGGCTGACTACAACAACCTGTCTCAGTGCGAGACGCTGGACGACATCAAGCTCAACTTGGTGCGCAGTTTGTGGAATCAGCGGGAGCCAAGCTGCTCGGCTGCACCGCGGGGCCCTTAACGTGAGCTTTGGTGCATGATCTATGCAGACCTCCACTGACTATGGGGCTTACCTCGTCAACGAGGCTTCCCCGATTTACACGGCGACCATCGTGGAGAAGTGCACGCAAAAGCTGGTGAACGACTGGAACTACATGCGCACGCAGGTGCGAGGGCGGGGCAGGCCTGGGGGCCGAGCGGGTCGCCTGGGACGGCGAGACACGCGGCGGGGTGGGGGGAAGCCGCAGACCACGTGCCGGCCTCACCCGGTTGACCGCCCGGTTGTTGCAGGCGGACGAGAAGCTCGCCACCTTCATGGACTACTGCACATACGGGCACATGATCGACAACGTGGTGCTGATCGTGACCGGCACCCTCCACGAGCGTGACGTGCAGGTGCGGTCGCCGGGGGGAAGGTTCCCTGATGAGCCTATGGGGTTGGGGCGGGGGCGGGGACGGGGAGGAGTGCTGTAAGCACATGCGCAGGGGGACCTATGCGCCAAGCCGGACCACACCTGCCGCCGCGGAGCGGTTTTGGAAGACACCTCACGCCTTCAGCAGCGGCCTGGGCGTGGGGAGCTGGGGGCACCGGCGCAGTTGCGCCACACGCAGTCGGGGCGGCGCTGGTGCCCCTCACAAGCGGCCGGCGTCCGGCGGCTTGGAGCCGGTACAATCCCAGCCCGCCTCAGTATGGGAGTCAGCACGCAACGGCGAGGTACCCTGGTGGGCAGCTTTGCTGCCAGGCGGGGCTCTGTGGATGCCAGCACCGCTGCTCATCGAGCGCCAGGGCACCCAGCCCGGCCTGGCCCGGCCCGTGGCGGATGGGCTGGCAGGGGCTGGTGCTGACGCAGCGGAGCACGGACGGCAGGAGGGGATGCTGCTGGCGAGCTCATGGGGCCAACCCAGATGGGCGGACGCCGCTCTCATGCGGCGGAACGCAGCCGGGGCCATGGGAGGACCGGGGGGCTGGTGCGGAGCTGAGGTGGGGCCGCACTCCGCCATGCACGGAGGCAATGCGCACAGTTGCTTGCTCTCCAAATTGGGCGGCCAGGCCGGCAGCAACCCCGGCGGCAGCCCTAATTGGGCGGCCAGGCCGGCAGCAACCCCGGCGGCAGCCCTCAAGCCGGACGGACCGCCGTGAGCCGGCGAGCCAGCTGTCATCTGAAACGGACTTGCGGGCAGGTGTTGAGGCCGCACCCGAGAGCAGCGCTGCCCTGCGGCTCCGTCTTCCCCCCCTCGGGGCTGCGTCCAGCCTTCGCTGACCCGGGCCGCCTGCGACCAGCCTCCCGGACTTTCTCCATCCTGGCGCTTACCGCTCTCCATGGCAGCTTCTTGCCCTGTACCTGACCTCCACACGGTCGTGCTCACGCCTTCGTCCCCACGCCCCTGCACCTCCTTCACCCCCCCCACCTCCATGTACCCCCCAACCCCCCCAGGAGCTGCTGGACAAGTGCCACCCGCTGGGCATGTTCGACTCGATCGCTACGCTGGCGGTGGCGCAGAACATGCGCGAGCTGTTCCGCCTGGTGCTGGTGGACACGCCCCTGGCGCCCTACTTCAGGTGGGCGGGGTGGGGGCGGGGGCATGGGATGGTGGGATGCGGGCGAAAGGATTGGGGGTAGTTGGGGGTAGGGGATGGGCTGGGGACTGGAGGTGAAGGGGCGAGAGGGAAAAGTGGAGCGGAGCTCAGCGTGGACAACAGGCTGGGAGCCCACCGTGGGGTGGCGCTGGGCGGCGCCTAGGACCTGGGCGCCTCACATCTCGATGCGTGCCCATTTCGAACCCGCCAAACCCGTCATGCCAGCCGCTGCCGCATTCCCACATCTTCTGCAACCCTGCTCGAGCGCCGCGCCCCTTTCCAATCCCTCTCAGCGAGAACCTGACCCACGAGGACCTGGACGAGATGAACATCGAGATCATGCGCAACACGCTGTACAAGGCCTACCTGGACGACTTTGCGGCCTACTGCCAGAGCCTGGGCGGCGCCACGGCCGAGATCATGGGCGACATGCTGGCCTTCGAGGTGGGGCGGGGGGGTGCAGGGGGCGCTGCGGACGCTCGAGGGCGGCTGGGCAGAAAGCGTCGAGGGACCTCTTGCGAGGTTGCCACCGGGCAGGAACATGGGACCGTCCGGCTCCGCTGCTCACCATCACCTCCCACCACACCCCCTGCGCCCCAGACTGACCGCCGCGCGCTCAACATCACGCTCAACTCGATCGGCACGGAGCTGACCCGCGAGGACCGCAAGAAGCTCTACTCCAACTTCGGCCTGCTCTACCCGCACGGCCACAACGAGCTGGCCATGGCCGAGGACTTCGACCAGATCCGCTCTGCCATGGAGAAGGTGCCCGCCTACTCGGGCATCTTCAGCAAGGTGGGGCAGCGGGGTTTGGGGGCCTGGGGGCGGGGGGCTGCGCGTGGAGTGTGCCCGGGTTGAGGTGGTCTATGGGCTTGGTCTTGTGGAAGGGCGAGGCGGTCTTCGTCTGAGCTGGTGGCTGCTGGCCTGTACGTGGATACTGGTACGGGGATGCGCAGTGGCCTTGCCCTGACCTGCGCCTCTCTCCTGACGTTTCGTCTTCCCTCCCCCTCCCACGCCGCATTCCCCGCAGCTGGGCTACGGCGAGTCGCAGATGCTGGACAAGCTGCTGTACGAGGAGGAGGTCAAGAAGTGCGTCGACTGCTTCGAGCAGCAGTTCCACTACGGCGTCTTCTACGCCTACATGAAGCTGCGCGAGCAGGAGATCCGCAACGTCATGTGGGTCTCCGAGTGCGTGGCGCAGGACCAGAAGGGCCGCATCGCCGACGGCATCGTCTACCTCTTCTAAGCGAGCGCGAGCAGGAGAGCGTGTGGGGCTGAGGAGGAGGAGGCTGCGAGGAGCGCTGAGCGCTCAGGGCGCGGAGAGCGGCTGCGAGGGTCCTTCTGGCAGGAACGACGGAGGAGGTGGAGGGCTGGGCGAGGCGAGGCGTGCCGCGCCGAGCTGAGCTGAGCTAAGACGACGAGAGCAGCATAGGAGCATGGAGCGGGCGAGCAGCCGGTGTGGCAGGGCGCTGTGAGGCGACTGTGGCGGAGCGCGAGGGCTTACGCTGTGGTGGGCTCGCAGGGCGGGGGCGAGGCCTGACAGGTGGATGGATACAGGGATGCTAGGGTGGGTGGTGTGGGCTTGCGGTTGCCTGGCCTGGGCCGCTGGGCAGCGTGCATGTGAAGTGGAGAAACTTCAACTGGGGACGTAGCGGCCTTAGGGGGGTGAGGACTGATGGCGACGGGGGACGGTCGGGTTGGGAGTCATAGGTAGAGCGGTCGCCGAGGCCAGATGGGGGAGAGCATGGGGTAAACAGGTTGGGATTCAGCGGGTAGGTGTTGGGAACACTGCTAGGACTTGTGCGTGCAGACCACCGCCCTGACAGATTGTCGAGGTGCGGAGCGGCAGGCGGCGGTGGCCGGGAGTTGATCCTGTAAACGGCCACGCGCGCCAGATTTTCGTGGCAACCCCCCCCCGGCGAGTTGAGGCAGGAAGCGGGGAAGAAGGGCTCTATCACACTACCACTTGCACATAGCCTTGACTCCTCGACCACATCAAGAAAGCCGAGAAGGGGCGGGAGTGGGCACGCAGAACACGTCCGCCTCGCCGCACGCGCCGCGTCGTTCAAAGTTGATGCCACCTTACTTCCACCTTACTTGAGCTCAGCCAGCATGCATCATAGCGCATAGCAAGCAGCGTGGCGAGCCGGCACAAGCGCAAACCGGGCGCAACACCTGACGCGCCCGGCGCACGAGCGCGCGAACAAGCTTGCTCGACAAACCTAACTTCCAGACCTAAAACGTAGCCGCAATGATGTCCGGTCCACAGCCCAAGCGGAAAAAGGTCGAGGGCGGGAAAGCCATGGCGCAGACTGCCAAGCCTGCCGCGACGGGTGCGGTGGTACTTATCGACCAGTCGGTGCGCGCACACACCGCTCGTCGCAAGCTTGCTATGGACGTGGCTACGAAGGCGGGCTGGGTGGTGCTGCAGGTGAGGTCGGTGCGTGTCACCCCCCTCAACCGCAGCCCCGTCAACCCCAGCCCCGCATTCGTGTCGCTTGAGCTGCCCCTTGCCCTGGCCCCATGCCCTGCCCTATGTCTCACGTTCATAACCGCACGCCCTCGCCGTTCTGTGGACGGACCACGCTAGGCACACTCGCCCGAGCTCTGCGCCGCTACGCCGGCGCCGACCCACATCGTGCTCGGCCCACCCCCGGCCGCGCAAGCCGCCGCCGCACGGCTGCGCCAAGCCCTGTCCCGCTGGCCGGGGGCGCTTCTACTGAGGGAGGAGTGGCTGACTCAGCTCACGACCCTGCGCCGGCTGCCGCCCACGGCCGGCTTCGTGGCCGAAGGTAGCGATGGGTTCTTGCATCATAAGCAAACAAGGCCGAGCCTTCCTGCAACCCCAAGAAGCCTGGGCCTCAAGACCGCCCCTCCCACCACCCTCCCCGCTACCAGGCGCCGAGCCAGCGAAGGCCGCACCCGCGCTGGTCGCCGCTTCCACGGCCGCTCCCACCGCCAGCACTGCTCCTGCCAGCGCCGCCGCCGCCCCGGCCTCCGCTGCGGCCCCCGCGGCGGCTGTGCCCCGGCCGCTTGCCCCCCGCGAGGGCCGCTACGAGCGGTGGCTGGGGCGCTGGGACCCCGCCTTCGACTCCATGGACGACAACGAGCTCATGCTGCAGGTGCGGTGCTGTACGGCACGGTACGACACGGGACGGCTGTGTAACCTACGCGTTCTGAGCAGAGCTACCGCCTGCCAGCATGCAGCCGGGCCCCACGCAGCTAAGCAGCATGCGGTTCCTGGCCCCCGCGGATGACTTCGTTGCCCTCCACCTCCCCTCCACTTACCTCCATCTCGCCTCCCTCTGGCCCTCCCCAGGCCAGGTTCAATGACGCTCGCTGCGCCCGCATCGGCAACTGGGCGGCGGCCGCTGGCCTGCGCGAGCTCAAGCGCTTCGAGGCGGCGGTGCGGGGGAGCGACGACGAGGTTGGCACGCGGGTGCGGAGGGGCGGGGTCGGGGGGTGGGTGGGGGGTGGGGCTGGGGTCGGGGTGGGGGGCTGAAGTGAATAAACTATGGGCAGGACAGGGTGGCGGGGGCGGCAAGGGGGGCCCTGGGTCATCTGAGGTGAGGCTGGGCTCCACAGCTGCGGGGCGGAGAAACGTAGGTGAGGGAAGAGTGCGTCTGCCTGCGCCTGTGCCTGTGCCTGTGCCCTTAGCCACCTCCCCGGCTGCACCACCGCACTGCCCCCCGCACGCCCCTCGCCCCCGCACGCCAGGCCCTGGCGTACGCCCGCGCCGCCGCCTCCGTCACCGCCTGCGCCTTCCGCCTCACGCCCGACATGCCGGACGAGTACCTCGCCCGCGCCCTGCCCTTCGTCAGCGCCTCATGCGCCCGCGTCATCAAGGAGCTCCTCGCCTCCGCATCCCACATGCACCCCCACCTGTGCGGGTCCCAGGGGCAGGGGCCGGGGCAGGGAGGGGGCCAGCAGCACACGCCGGTCAGGCCTGGCGCGGGGGGACCCAGCTGGGCCTACGCCGCCTCGCCGGGGCTCTCGCCGGGGCCATCGCCCGTCCTACCGTCCCTCTCCTCCTCCCAGCCTGCGCTCGCCTTACCTGCCAGCCCCGCTGTAGCGTCCGGCACCGACGGTACGGCGCCTCGCGGGTCCGCCGCTGCCGCCGCCGCTGCGGCTCCGCCGTTCACGTGTGCGCGGCTGGAGGCGTTCCGGTCCGACCGGGCCGTCCCGGACGGGACCGGGGCGCTGCGGCGGGACACGGCGGGGGCGGCCACGCGGCGGGCGCTGATGAAGCTGCCGGGGGTGGGTCCCTCCACTGCCAAGGAGTGAGTGGGGATCGGGTGGACAGGGCTGAAGGGTGTGGCAACGAGGCGGGGCATAGGGGGGCCCGGGGAGGGAAGAGCTGGGCGCACGCGCGAGGTCCCGAGGCGGCGGCATTCCAATCTTCGCGTGGTGCGTGGAGCCGACAAGGACTTGCGCGTCCCTGCATTGGCCTCATGCGCCTCACCGGTCCGAACCACCCCGGCTGCAGGTGGTACGACATGGGGCTGAGGTCCCTGGCGGAGGCGGCCGAGGCGTGTCGGGAGGGCCGCCTCAGCGCCGCACCCGCCACCGCCTGGGCCCTGCAGCACTACCAGGGTGAGGACCGGCGTAGGGGCGCCACCCCGTTACGTCTCTTGAAAACCCCTGCCCTCAAGCCTGGTGCGCTTTAGCGCCGTGCCAGTGGCCTCGATGGTCTAAGCTGGCCTTGCTCTGCCTCTCACCATGTAATGTGGTCCTCTAAACCCCTTCGCTTCCCCAGACCTGACGGCCGACGTGACCCCCTTCGAGCTGGCCGAAATGCGCGCCGCAGTGACGGCGACTCTGAGGGTGGCGCTGGGCCCTTCGGGCTACGACCCGCAGCGCTGGACCGTGGAGGTGCGCCGGCTGCGAGAGCTTCTGCTGCCGTTATCCTGGGCCCCGTCACCACCGGTACCGCGCACATCTGTCGGTGACCAGCCTCTCTCTGCAGCAGGCGGCAGGCGCTGTCCCCACGCATGTGCCGTGAGCTGTATACCCCTGCCCCTGCCCCGCCCCTAACCTCCCCTCTCTCCTTCCGTTGCAGGTGGTTGGCGGCGGGCGGCGCGGCAAGGCGGGCCACGACGTGGACCTGCTGGTGTCCCACCCGGGGCTGGGGACGGCGGGGGCCATGGACGCGGCGCTGGAGGCGGTGGTGCCCCGGCTGGTGGAGCAGGGTGGGTGGCTCCCCGAGATGTCGCTTAACCTCCCGCCTGAGTCCCCCGTCTGCTCATGGCCCCGACCCCTCCCTGTCCACATACCCCCAGGCCACCGGTGCTGTCCACGGCCTTAACCACGGCCTGTTACCTCCGCCTCCCTGAAACCCGACCCCTCCCCCACCTCCCCCATCTCCCCCCCCCACCCCCCCAGGCCACCTGCTGCCTGTCACCGGCAACTGCACTCAGGTGCAGACGCGCATGCACGCGCGCCACTGCCGCCGAGTGGAGCAGGCGCTGGCGGAGGGGGGCAGGCCGCTGGAGGGCCGGGCGCGCATCGCGGACGGGTGAGCGAAATGACTAGCGCCGCGACCAGCAGGGCACATGACGTACGGCCCTACGGCCCTATCCGGTGTGACGATCGCGTGGGAGCTGCTCCAGACCCCACACCCGGGCCGCTCCCCATACCTTGCCCCCAACCGCCTCGACGTCTGCCTCGCACCTCTTTACGCGTCCCTCCCGCCCCCTTTCACCGCGCGCAGCCTGTCGCACGTGTTCAGCGTCTTCGTGACCTCGGCCGGGCGCCGCAAGCGGCTGGACATTGTATTCTGCTGCTGGTCCTGGCGGCCGCACGCGCTGTTCGGATGGACGGGGTCCACCCAGGTACTGAAGCATCCCACGGGGAGGGAGCGAGGGAGGGCCAGGGGCCAGGGGTCTGCGCCAGGAGCAGGCGCGTTGGTTGGGTCAAGAGGCAGGTGGATTGTTTCCCTTGAAAGCGCCTCGCCGTGCCCTCTCTGCCGCCCCCGCCTCTGCCCCGCGCAGCTCACCCGCTTCTTTAACTTGGTCGCGGCCAAGCGCGGATTCCACCGGACCAACCATGCGCTGTACGACTGCAGGAGTGAGTGCGGGCGGGTCCGGGGAGCACCGTCAAAGTGACGGTGCACAACCCCTACCTGTATACGGTACTGATGCAGCCCTCAGGTTCCCGGCCTCTTACCGTGTACTCTTGCGCCTTGGCCCTCACATCTGCTGTTCCCTTCCGCTGCGTTCTTGCCCCTGCGCGCAGCCCGGAAGCCGGTGCCTGGCATTGACACGGAGGAGCAGCTGTTCGCGGTCGTGGGGCTGCCGTACAGGGAGCCGCAGGACAGGCAGTGTGCGTGAGGCGGTGACGCTTCCTGATGAGGGTGCGGGCGGTTGCTCGTGAAGGCGTCACACCTGTGATTGGGTGCTTGGAGCAGTGATCCCTTCTGCTGCAGCTGTAGCTTATGGATTGCGGATCGCGAGCTGGTTGGTGTGGAGTCAGCGTAGAGGCCTGCTGCCTGCGGGTAGCGCCGGCATGGTGTGACGGAACATTGGTCTTCTGGGGGTTCTGCGGGGGAGGGGAGGGAGGGGCAAAGGAGGGGCGAAACACGGCACGAGTCTCGTCGATTTCTTCTGTTGCCTGGATACTCTGGCGACAGTGAGCCTTGCACTGCTTGTCGACCTCACTTGACTTTGCTTCGCTGCTGGCGCAATTGCTGCGAAACAGTTTGTTCCACGTTGCGCGTCCAGTTTCGGGCAGTGCCATCTTGAGCTATAGACAGTAGGCTACGCGAAGACGCACTGTCGCTGGGGCCGCTCGCCCTCGCGCTTGCACCCAATTCATCGACCATGGCTCAGCTTGCAGCAGGAGGCCACTACGAGGAAGATACTTCCCACGACGCGTCTCGCGTCCTGCTACTCCCGGAGCTACTCCGACACATCGGGGCGCTCGCGCCAAACCCCAACGACGTGCCGACATGCCTCCGCCTGCTGTCTCGCACCTCAGCCGTCGCCCTCCGCGGCCCGCCCTTCAACACCATCCGCACCTCCCTGCCCGTCCCCCCTGCCGACCTCCACGCTGCCTGGTGCGCCGACGGCGGCAACGCAGCTCGCCGCCTGCCGCTCCGCCACCGCCGCCGGCTCATGGCGCTAGCAGCAGCGTCCGGCGCTGACGGCCTGCCAACACTCCAGGCCCTAGAGCGCGCCTGCGCTTGTCCCGTAGACCCCAAGGTGCTACGGGCGGCAGCCGCGTCGGGCGATGTGCCGACGGCGGCGTGGGTGCTTGCGAAGCTGGACGAGCTGTGCGCAGCGGTTGCGCCGCAGCTGCCTGGAGGCCTGGGCCGCGCGCTCGAGGCCGCCGCGGCGGCGGGCCAAGGCGACATGTGCGACTGGCTGCTGGCGCAGATCGCTGCCCGCTGGGACGGCGGCACCGCCAGCGTCAGCGACGGCGGAGCTAGCGGCGGCGGCGGCAGCAGCGGCGGCGGCGCGGGGGCCGATAACGCTTACGGCGGCGGCACAAATGCCATGGCTGACGGCGGCGGAGGCAGCAGCAGCAGCGGCGTCGGTACAAGCGCCGAAGGCGCTGGCGGCGCCAGCGCCAGCGCCAGCGCGCCTGCTGACGCAGCCGCTGACGACAATGACGTCGAAGACGACGGCGTCGCTGCCACCAACCACCGCGGGTGCAGCGTCCTGTTTGGTTCCGCCCGGCAGCCGCCGCGGCCGCCGGCGCACCCGGGCTGGCGGGCGCTGCGGGCCGCCGCCGCGGGGGGCCACTCGGGCTTGGCCCGACGGCTCCTCATGCTGCGGGAGTGGCCGCGGGAGGCCCTGGCTGGGTTCGCCCAGGGCGCCGCCGAGGGCCTGCCGCTAGCAGACATGCAGGCGGCGCTGTGCGAGTGGCTGCCAGCCGCGCCCGGCTTCGCCGCCTTTGCGTTGCGGCGGACCCGGACCGCGGAGGCCGGCGGCGTGGCGGGCCTGGCGGGCGGGCGGGAGCAGTCGGGCGCGGTGCTGGCGGCGGCTGCCGCCAGCGCCACGCCCGACTGGAGGGACAAGGTGGAGTGGCTGGAGGCGGCGGGCGCCGCCAAGACGGCCCGGGCCGCGGCCGCGGTGCTCGAGGCCTGCTCCTCGCCGCCCTCGCTCGCGCTCGGCGCCGCCGGGCCCCTGCCGCTGACGCCATGCAACTCGGCCCTCTTCCTGACGCCGGCGCCCTCGCCCAAGGCTGGCGGCGGCGGAGCAGGCGGCGCTGGCGGCGGCGGCTGCAGCGGCGGCGGGAGCTGGCGCGAGCGGCTGACGTGGCTTCTAGGGCGGGGGTATCCTGTCGACTCGAGCGCTTTGGGCGCTGCGGTCCGCTGCGGTAATGCCGAAGCCGTCACCTGGCTCTTGGGTTCATCCGCCGATGCAGATTCAGCAACGGGCGGCGGCGGTAGAGGCGACCGTCCCCGGCTGCAGGTCCGGGTGGTGGCGGGAGGTGACGTGGCCAAGACTGCCGTACGGGGGCAGGTGGGGGTGATGGCAACGCTGGCGGCGGCGGGGGTGCCGGCGGCGCAGCTGGCGCACGTGACGCTGGCCGAGGTGGCGGCGCGCAGCGGCCAGACGGAGGTGGTGGAGTGGATGCTGCGTACGGCAATGACGGTGGCGGCGGCGCCGGTGGTACGGCGGATGGTGGCGGCGGCAGCGGAGGAGGGGGAGGTCGTGGCAGCGGCGGTGGCGGAGGCGCAGGCCAAGCTGGCGGCGGCGGCCGCCGTAGGTCCCTTGGCGCCGTCCGCGCCTGAAGCTGCTGTCGTGCTGGCGGCGCCGCCGGTGCCCCTCGCTGCTGCCGTCGCCGGCGGCGCCGTCGACGCCGAGGACCTGCCGCTGCCGCCGGCCGCTGGCAGCGTTGCGGCGGCGGTGGCCGCACTCAACCTGCTCACCCTTGCCGGCCCAGGGCCCAGAGGCAGCGCCGCCGGGTCTGCTGCAGCCGCTTCCGACGAGGCTGCAGCCACGGCGGCCGCCACAGCCGCCGCCGCGGCGGCGGCGGTGCTGGCGGCTCGGCGCATCCTGACAGAGGACCTATTCGAAGCCGCCGCAGGTACGCCGCATTCCATGTTTGCTCCATACTCTCTACACGTGGCGGTGCTCGTGTGACCGTATGCGAGCCCCGCTTGATCAGTACCAACCTCTCTTGACCCGACCCCCCTTGGCACCTTCGCTCCCGGTGACGCCAGCCCGCGCCCAGCTCAGCCCATAAACCCCCTCCCCCCTCCAGGCTCGGGCTGCGTGCCTCTGCTCGAGACCCTGCTAGACGCGTGGGGCTGCCCGGCGGGGGAGTGCGCGGTGGCGGCGGCGGTGGAGGCGGGCGGTGCGGACGCACTCGAGTACCTGGTGCGGAGGGCCGTGCCGTCGCAGGTGCGGCTCCCAACCACCTGCCGTCCCTGCCCCTCGCCCCGCCTCTGCAGATCCCCCTCAGTCTTGGCGGCGACCCCGACGTCCTGCCTACGTCCCGGCTATGGCTCCGCACCTGCCTGCTAGCTTCTTCGCAGCGCTTCCGCCAACCCACGTCCCGGCCCTCCCCCCGCCCCCGCCTCCACCCATCTCCTCTGCAGAACGGCGGCAACCCTTAGTCTTTTGTGCCCGTCGCTCCCTTGTTTCTCCAGCTTTGCTTCTCCGCAAGTCGGCGCTGACCTACGTCTCAGAGTCCTCACCAACCTCTGCCTTCCGCTCGCTCCCGCAGAACGGCGGTGACCCCTACGTCCTGGCCGCCTGCGCCGGGGACCTCGCCACCCTGGCGAACCTGCAGCGCCTGGGCCTCTCGCAGGGGCCCCTGACGCTGCGGGGGGCGGCGGCGGAGGGCGCGCCGCGGTGGGCCCTGGAGTGGTTGGTGCGGGCGGGGCTGGGGGCGGGGCCGGGGGTGGCGGCGGCGTGGGACTGGCAGGGGGCCGTGGCGATGGCGCTGCGGGCACGCAAAGGGGACGGGGCCGAGGTGGCGGGGTGGCTGAGGGAGGAGATGCAGCGGGCGCTGCAGCGGGCTTAGGGCTCCTCCACCGAAGCAGGGGCTTGGCGGAAGGGGGGAAGGGATGAGTTGCGTGCGGTGCCTCAGCACGTGGGGCACATCGCAGTGGGGAACAAGGGGCGCCTGGCTCCGGCTTATACTCCCGCACCGCAGACGTGAACCCCGGTGTCGCTGTGGCTGTGATAGGGGATCTGTTCTGGTGCGGGGGCCTGCATGCCAGGTCGCGTTGGGGCCGGGGGCGGCCGGGGGTGCGATGACGGCGTGGGGTCAGCCGGGATGGGCACGGCCGGCTTTCGATTTGCGGGCCTCCCCATACTTGCCTGGCTTGCGCTAGCTCGCAATAACAATACCAGTATCTCTATATGCACTTGAGTACGACTGCGGGAGCGAGCGCAGTTGCCGCGCAGCACGCTGACACCTCGAAGCTCTCAGGAACTACGACTCGCCGCGGCCGCTGCCACTGATACTCCCGCTCGAGCCACGCTAGCGCTGCCAATCACGCCTCTCTAGCATCTGACGCACGACAGCGGCCGAGCGCGCGCGATGCGGTTCCAGTCGGGTCGGCAGCCGCTGCCCGCGTCGCGGCTCCCGGCCCCGGAGCCCGATCCTCCTTGGCCTTGCGCGGATGCCAGAGGCACTGCTGCTGGCGGTCTTGGCGGGACCGCGGCCGCTGAGGAGCAGGAGGAGGGCGAGGCCGAGGAGGAGGCGCGGCGCGGCGTCTCGGCCCGCGCGGCCGCGCTCTTCACTGGGCGCAACACGAGGGGAGCTCGCGCCTGGGCGGCGCGACAGGCGAGTGGGGCACGCGCGTGCGGTGCGGGGGCCCGTTTCGTGGTGGGACTTGTGCTGGCCCAAATATCTCCCCAAAGTATCCAGCCCAGACACTTTGCAAAGCCGCTGCCTCGACCGTTTCCTGCCCCCCCGTTTCCTTCCTTTTTCGCAGGCTCTGACTAGCAGCACGCGTCTCGTGGGGCTGCTGCTGGCGCTGCTGCGGGCTGTGCTGTTGGCCGCGCGCGCGGGGACCCGCGCGGTGGACCGCTGGGTCGGCAGCGCCCTGGCCCTCGTGCAGCCGCACCCCGAGCCCGAGGTGACCCACCGGTGAGACCGCAGCCTTGCGTCGAGCGGCCGGGTTTGTGCACTTACCGCTCACTAGTCTGCTCACTCCCTCGCTTCCTGCCTGCAGCCCCGAGGCGGGGGCCCGCGACCTAGCTCCCGTCGCTGCGCCGCCAGCCGCTGCCGCCAAGCCCAAGCGCGGCTCCGGCGCCGCCGCCGCTGGCTATTCTTCCTCCTCCGGCGCCTCGGCTTCCTTCCCCGCGACCCCAGCCTCCTCCCTCGAGTCCTTCGCCTCCGGCGGCTCCGCTGCCGCCGCCGCCGCGGCGACCTTTGCCGCCGCCACCCCCGCCGCCACCTACACCTCCGCCGCCACCTCCGCCGCCGCCTCTCCCCCGACCTCGCCGACTCCCTCCTCCGACCCCCACTCCCACGGTCGAAAGGTGGTGCGCCCCTCTTCCACACGGTCCGTTGCGGCCACGCCCGGCCCTGGCACCCCCCTGCAAAGCGCTTCCGCCCGCCCCCAACCCACCAGCCCCCTGCGCGGCACCCTGCGGCCCCGCCCCCTGCCCGCCGCTGCTGCGCCTGCCGCGGGCAGCCGTGCAGCCCTGCCTCTCCCTCGACCCGCCGCCTCGACCGCCGCTGCGCCCGCTCTCGGCCGTGTGCTGGGCTACCAGCCCCTGACGTCGAGCTACAGGATCAGCTGCAAGGTGGGAGCACCTATCGGTGTTGAGGGCAAGGCGTGATGTTGGAACGTGGGCCGATGCGGTTCGGAAGAAGGGACAGGTTCTTGAGGCCCCACTCTTGGTTTTCGTGGAAACAGGCTCGGGCCGGAATGCGGGCCTGAGGTTCGGCCAGAAAGGCAGTTTCGCCAGGCCCACCAGGTCTTCTCTGACTGACTGACCCCTCTGCTCCCTCATCCTGCCGCCGCCCCCAGGTCCATGGACACCCGCCTGGCGGAGCCGGCTTCGACGCCGCCGCCGCCACCCTCACGGCCGCCTTCAACGCCGCCGCCGCCGCCAGCCTCCTGCCGTCGCCGCCGCCGCCAGCTCTGCTGCCGGCATCAGCAGCCGCGGCTACCAGCCGCCCGCTGGCCCTCCCGTCCGCCGCCACCGCCGCCTCAGCCTCCGCCGCCGCCAGCATCCTCGCCGGCGGCGGCGGCGCTGGCGGCGGCGGCGGCGGCCTGGCCAGCGGCACCGCTGGGCTGCCGCCATCGCTGACCGTCAGCAGCGTCGTGGTGCGCGGCTGCGTGCACTTGCTGGGCGTCGCCACCGCCATCAACCCGGCGGCCGTCGCCGCTGCCGCCGCCGCCGGCGGCGCCGTCAGCGCTGGCCCTAGCAGGCACAGCCCCACGTCTGGAGCCTATGAGTAGCGCGTACGACAGTGCCGTACTGTGTACCGCAAGCTTGGTACTGGAAGGTCGGCGTCAGATAAGGAGGGGCCGCGGCCGCCGTGATGGCGGGGCCCGAAGCGTGCGCTCATGGCAGCGGAATGCAAAGAATGGCATAACGAATTTAGGAGGGTTTCTTGCTCGCCTGCAACCGGAGAGGGGCATGGCCAGGGGCAGGACTGAGACGACACGATGCTGAGCAAGAAGGAAGGGTGGCCGAGAGCCCGCCGATGAAGGCAGCGGCATGCAGGCTTAGGGCATGCGGGCTTTAGGGCATGTTCGCGCGGGAACATGTTGTCGGGGATAGGGAGAAGGGCGGTTCCCCGGACTGGGCTATTTTGAAGATTTGATGATCGAGAGGGCAGAGGGTATGGGCGAGGGCTGTCCACGTCAGAGCGTCGAGGAGAGAGCGTGCGGGGCTAGGTATGGGGAGATTGGGCATGGCGGCGCGCATACCCACA
This sequence comes from Edaphochlamys debaryana, assembly GCA_016858145.1. NCBI lineage: Eukaryota > Viridiplantae > Chlorophyta > Chlorophyceae > Chlamydomonadales > Edaphochlamys > Edaphochlamys debaryana. The sequence continues at coordinate 1,818,045 of JAEHOE010000005.1, forward strand.
TGATGACTCCTATACGAACACGTTCCGCCGCATCTAGCATCCACTGCTAATGGGTCCTAATCCTAGTCCCTGAGTCCTAGTTCCTGGGTCCTAGGTCCTAGGATGAACGCTACACACGTCTGTTAATGCACGGGCCCACCGCACATTGTTACGTATTGTTACGTATTGTTACGTACTGCTGGGCACCGCCGCGTGATTGCGGCTGCGTACGGTGAGGAGTACGTGCACGCACACCCACCGAGGGGTGCACCGAACGTATGGGAGGAGCATCGCTCAATTTGATGGCACTGGCATCGCCAGGTTTCGGAGGCATTGATTGTGCGTTAGGACGTTTCATGGATTGGTCGGGTGTTGACGTCGTCTGTTGTGCTGTAATGTGCACTCGCATGGTCGTGGAGGTGGCTGTTCTGCCGCCGTTAATGTGGCTGTTTGCGGATCCGGTAGTTGGCGCTGAACGAGTCAGCCGTCTGAGCCCCTTCATTGCTCAACACAGGGCCGGCGAGTTTGCGCCGGTCCTGTGCCCGTGCCTGTGTTGGTTGGTTGTCACTACTGTGCACCATTGTTGCTTTGCTTCCGCTGTGGGTTGAGGCGTGGAGGTTGAGGCATGGAGCTGCTGGAGCTCCGGCTGTCCTGCGGCCAGGCATCCGACACCTCCGCCTTGTTTGTCCGCAGAGTCATGCACTCATGTTCACTTGTGCATCTGGTGAGGTGTCATTCGGCGTTCGTGCGCTGTTGCGGCCATTGCAGGCTCTTGCCACCCTGGCCCCGTCGGGTGCCAGCCACCCATATGTAACGCATGCACCCTTCCGTCCGTCCTCCCTCCCCGACTTGCGACCTCCTCCCACCAGCCGGGGGCACGGCCTCCTGCTGATGGCTTAGTAGGGCTCCAAAGCCAGCCACCGGGGATGCGCCTGGGGCCTGGCGCCGCATGCGGCACGCTTGAGCATGCGGCACCGGGCGCGCTCACGGGTGAATCACACTGAGCCCCTGCTTTACAGGAGCAACCGCAAGAATCGGGAGGCCAACAATTATCATAGCAGCAGCAAACACCTCGTAGAGCTATGAAGCGCGGCGTGCGCCCGGCCCCCGCGGACGCGGCGGCGAGCGAGGGCCGCAGCGCCTTGTCGCGGGCCTCCTCGTCGTCGTCCTCCTGTTGCTGCCGCCGCGACCGCGACCAAACCTCAGCGCACCACGCCTTTGACGCGCAAGAGGCAGCGTGCCCGCCCGTCGGCGCCATCCGCGCCTGGCCTCCGCCACCCAACGGGCCCCGCGTCCCCAGCCCGGGCGGCCCCCTGGGCTCCACGCGCTCGTCCGCTGCGGGCCTGGAGCCGGCAGGCGCGGAGGAGCCTGACACACAGAGCGCCGGCCCCTCCGCCGCCGCCAACAACGCCCACTCCGGTGGCGGCCCCGCCTCGGCCCAGCGGGACCCTGATGCCCCAAGCCGCGGCCCCTCCGCGGCCGCCACCCCCGGCCCCCGCAACCCGACGGCGGGGACCGCTCGCCGGACGGCCCCCCCCGCGTCCCCCGCCGCGTCCCCCGCCGCGTCCCCCGCCGCGTCCCCCGCCTCGGCCCCCGCCTCGGCTCCCCTGGAGGAGGTGCTGGCTTCGCTCGTGCGGGAGCTCACCCGAGAGAACGCAGCGTAAGGGGGGGGGGGACAGGGGCGGAGAAGGAGCGAGGGGCGCAGCTGGCTGGCGCAGGGCACAGGCCCAGCTGGGCCCACCCCTTCCCTTCCCTGCACCCCTCTCCCCCACTGCCATGCCCGCTCTCACTCGCGTCCATGCCCCCTGCCCACCCCCCTGCAGGCAGCACGCCCGCCTGACCGCCGAGCTGTGCCGGAGCGCCTCCGACACCCGCGTGTGGGCCCTGGGCCTGGTACTGCTGGTGACGGCGGGCTTCGCGGCCGCCCTGCTGCACGAGCTCGGCGCCAGCGAGCGGGCCCGCGAGGAGGCGGAGCGGCAGCTGTGGGAGGCGCGGTGGATGCTGCAGCGGATGGAGCAGCAGCGGCTGCTGGCGCTGCCGGGGCCCGGCGTGTTCTGTGTGATCATGTGAGGGGGGCCGTGAGAGGGGATGGCCGCGAGAGGGGATGGCCGCGAGAGGGGATGGCCGTGGGGCTGACGGGGCTGACGGCTATGTTCGTCTTGGCTTGGGCCTGGCTGGCCGGGGAGCTTGCATGCGGGGTGGGGAGTTGACGTTGGCGAGGGTGCTTCAAGGGGCTGACGGCTCCGTCGAAGCTCCGCACGTCTCGTAGGTCGTTGGCGGGCGTGGACGGGCGAGGGGGTGGACAGACTGGGCTTGGAGCAGACGAGGCACGGGCGGAGGCTTGGAAGGCATGACATGTGTTGTTACAGCGCCCCTCGCCGCAATCCATAGGCCTGGGCACTAGCACCCTTCGGCACCCGCCGCACTAGGGCTCGTACGCGCACCCTTCCGGCATGAGGGCCCCCCCCAATTACACAGCGCCACCGCTCAGCACCTAGCACCCTCCACCCGGCGAGGCCCTTCCGGCCCCCAACGCCTAAGCTTCCGCTCCCGCTCCGCTCCTCACCCCACCCGGCGTCCCACCAACTTCCAACGTGCCGCAGCTCTCAGCCCGCAGCTCTCAGCCCGCCCGCTGCAGCTACCCCCTCACTCCCCACTGTTCTGACCTCGCGCGAGAGGTGCGACCGCCCGCTCCTGCGCCCGCTCCAAGACACCCGGAGCTGCACGGGAGAGGCCTGCATGCTCCTACTCGTCCACATGCTCGGCCCCCCAGTCCTCCAGTCCGCCCAGTCATCGACGTCATGAGCTAGCCCAGTCTCCGGGCCCATGCGCTCCGCTGCCTCCGCACCACCACGTTCCTGGGCCACCGGCCCCGCCGGTCCTCAGTCCTCCAGGTGCAGCTTGCTGACCTCGTCGTACTCCGCCTGGGCGGGAGGCGACAGGGGCAGCAAGGACAAGCGGCGGTCAACGAATGCCAACGAAGGCCATCGCAACTGCCCCCTAAGCCCTGCAGGTCCAACCACGCTCGGTTAGTGCCCTTCGCCTCCGCCGCCACCTGCTCTCCATCCCGCCCAGACCCCCCAGCCCCCACCTGCAGTTGGGCCATTTTGAGGCCCATACTCCGCATCACCTGGACAAGGGGAGGGATAGGAGTTGGAGAGGGTCCGAATAAGCTGTTGGAAACGTCAACCGCGCCAGGTCACAACAGCGGCCCTCCCCCGTGGCTCCTGGTCCAGGAGCATGAGCCGCTGGAGCCCCAACCGTTTCCCGCAAAGCCTCCGAGAGCAAGGGAGCCAGGGAATGCCGCAGACAGCACCCACTGCCCAAGCGATTGAGACAGGAGGCCAATAGGGGGCCGCAGCTGCTGAATTACATGCACGTGCGGCTAAGGGCTCAGGAGGCTGCAGTGCCCCTGCCCCCTGCCCCCTTCCCCCCTCCTGTTGCGCCCCGGCTCACCCTCGCCCGCTCCTCCTCCCCCAGAGACCCCAGCAGCGCCTCCCAGCGGTGCATGCAGGCGTCCACGGCCTTCTTGGCCTCCTGCATGGGGATGGGGGGTGATGGGTAGGGTATGGGTTGGGAGTGGGGATGCGAGTGGGGCCAGTGCCGGGAGAGGGTCAGGCGATGCAAGTTGGGGCAGGGCTGGGCAGGGTAGGCTATGCGCGCTGCAGACCGCAAACGGGTTCGCTAGCTTGGAGCCCTCGAGGGCGTCGCTCAACCCAGGTCCTTTCATGCAACCACTTGTCGCCTCCGCCCCCTTGACCCCCCTGACCTTCCTTGATACGCCCGAGAGCCCCCTGGCCCCCTGACCCCCCCCCCAGCCCCTGCCTGCACGCTCTCGTTGAAGTACACCGTCTCCGCCTCCTCCTTGGCGTACTCGATCTCATCGCGGGCCGCCGTGAACAGCTCGTTCACGGCATCCACCTGCAGACAGTTGGAGAGCACATCATGGGGGCAGTGGGGTTGGGGCAGTGGGGTTGGGGCAGTGGGGTTGGGTCAGTGGGGTTGGGGCAGTGGGGTTGGGGCGCTAGGACGATGTCGCAGGCGTGCAGGCGGGAGGTTGAGGCGTGGGGCGTGGGGCGCCGGTCGATGGGGAGGGGGTGGACGCCAGGGAGGCCTGGGAGATTCCTGCCCTCCCTGCACCTGCTGCGTGCTTGACACGCACCGCCGCTGGGGCCGCGTCCCCGGGGGGCTTAAGGAATGACGCGTTACAGGGTTGCGGCCAGCGGGCAGACGAGCTGCCGGCCCCACATGAGGGGGAGAGAGTCAACTTCCCCCGACCCCAGGCGCTCCCTAGAGGAGGGCTTAAGCCACGTCTGACGTGCGCCCTCTGGGGTTCCCTCGGTTCCTACAACCCCTTCCCCTGGGCTAGGCGCTCATCCTTCGGCCCTCCCGCATGCGCCCCACCTCTTTCTGCACATCAACGGCGCTGCTGAAAGGCCGCGCCGCTTGCCGCAGGCCCCACGCGGACGTTGCCCAGATGGATGGCGCCATCCACTCTGCACGGACGGCTCCGGAGGTTGATGCGATTGAAGCTGGCTCTGATGCCGCTAGCAATGAAGCCCTGGTCGAGACCAGTAGCCTGCTACCGGCAACGATGGCTCTCCGCATTTTTTCCAATCTCGGGGCTATGGGCTGCTACAAATGTGCGGAAGCTTGAGTGAATAAGTATGATGAGTATGCAGACGTGTGCTGCTTACCGCGATGCTGATGCCCTGCAGGGCTCGCCCGCCAATCGCTCTTTGCACTCCGCGAGCCAAAACTTATAGCCCAACACTTGTTTGACACGCACCCGATCACTGAGCGTTGAGGAAAGATGGTCCTAGGGAAACGAGCCGACTACGGGGACGCCAAATATGCTGGCGTGCAAGTCCCCTTCGCGACCGACGTCCCCAACACCGTAGAAGTGAGCCTGACACGATGATAGCCTTACCTACATGTAGCCCTTTGCTAGTCTCCAAGTGTCGAGGCTGATCCCGCCGCCGCGCCCGTTCCCGCCCTGCCCTCTCCGCGTCTGCCTGCAGTCGTATGGCCTATGCGGCTTTGACTTCATCGTCGCGCCTTTGGTACGGGAGGAGTGGCGGCCGCCCGCGCCCGCGGTGCCGCAGAACGGCCAGCTGCCGTCGCCGCTGAACCGGGATGACTGCCTCTACATCAACTCCTCGCAGTGGGCCAACCAGGCGCGTACCAGGGGGGGGGGGTGTACCTAAGGCTAATGGGTGGAGAGGCCAAGGCGGGGTGGCGAGGCGGCGGGGCGACGGGGCGACACGGGCCACAGCGGGTGGCAGGGGTGGCGGGGGCTCCACACCTGGCCCCGCCAGCTGGCTGTAGAGGCGGCCTGTCGGCACCGCGCTGCTTGGCTGCCCGCTTGAGCGGCCCCGCCCAGCCGCAACCCCAACCGCTTGCTCGCCCCGCAGGTGGTTGGCCAGGTGAGCAGCTGGATCGAGCCGGACTCGCCGGACCCTGCGCTGCGGCAGGCGAGCGTGGCGGCGCTCAAGCACCAGGTGGGGTCCTGAGGGGGGTCAGGGATGGGGACAAGGGGGTGGGGTGGGGAGGCAGAGAAGGAGGCAAGGGAGGGCCGTGTAGCTGGAATCCATGGGGGTTCAGGGGGAGGAAAGGGGAGGGAGTTGGGGTCTGGAGGTAAGGGTCTTGGTCAAGAGGGGCCCTGCCGCCGGCGTCCGCCTGGGCGGCGTGGACTTGATCGCCGGTGTCCGGCCGTGGCCGCGCATCCAACCGCTGTCCGTCTGACCGGTCTCCCCTTGCCTATCCTGCACCCCTACATCCCCCCCCCTCCCACTCCAGCTGGGCTGGGCTGCGCACCTGGGGCTGCAGGCGGTGGTGCTGCCGGCGCCCTCCCGCCCCGCGGCCTCCCCCAACTACGCCCAGGTCCTCAACCAGGTGGGGGGGAGGGTGGAGGAGGGAAGGTGTTGAGAGGAGAGGGGTGGGGTCAGGGGAGAGTTTGTGGTGGAGAGGCGGGGGCCTCCCGCCGCGCCACCTCGGGTCCAGGGGAGGCGTCCACTGCGGGTGGGGTGTGGCAGGGCCAACGCGGACCACCAGTCTGATCAATGCCCCTCGTCCGTCGCCCCTCCCTCCGTTATCCCTCCCCTCCCCTCCCCTCTCCTCCCCATCTCCCCGCAGGCGCTCCAGGGTCTGACCCACATGGCCCTGTGGCTGACGGTGCCGCTGGTGGTCCCCGCGGAGGGGGCTGGGGCTGGGGCTGGGGGGGGGGCGGAGGGGGCGTCGCCGGTGGGGCCCGGCTTCGTGGACGGCTGGGAGGCGTGGCACCAGGTGGGGAGGGGGGAGGGGGGAGGCGGGAAGGGGCCATGGAGACGGAGGGGGGGCACGAGAGGGCGGGTTCGGGAGGCGATGGGGTCCAAAGGGGCAGGCTGGGTGACACGCAAGAGCCCGTGTTGCGCCTGTCCGCACCCCCTTCCACCCCCACGGTACCCACAAGCTCAACCCCCCGTCACCTACCCCCCTCCTTCACCCGCCCCTCCCCAGATCCGCGCCCAGGCCGACCACCACAACCTGCTGGGGGCCGCCCTGCTGCTGGGCCCCACGCTGCCCTCCCCCGCCTCGCTGGGCCGCTGGGCGGGCGAGCCCGTCAAGGCCCTGCTGCTGCCCACCCACGTGTTCTCCGCCAACAAGCGGGGCTACCCGGTGCTGCCCAAGCCGCACCAGGAGCTGCTGGCGGCCTTCTTCAAGCTGGGGGTGCAGGTGGGGGGGCGAGGGGGGGGCTTGGGGAGGGGTTGGGGGAATGGAAGGGGAAGGGGGAGGGGGGAGGGTGGTAGGGGAGGGAACGAGGTCTGTGGCAGTATGGGGGGGTAATGGGGGGGGCGAAGGGGGGATGGTGGCGTGTGGGCAGCAGGGCTGGGATGCTCTTCCCCCCCCCCCGGTGTCGATGGTTTGCGGGTTGCAGGGGGAGTGGCGCGCAGGAGCCGGCGGACTTAGCTGACCAGACCTTTCCCTCGCCCCGCGCCCGCCACCTTACCCCGGCCCCTCATCCCCACCTCGCACCTCCCCACCCCCCCATCCCCCCAACCCCCCCCCACCCCAGGTGGTCATCACGGGCGAGGCCTGCCACGCAGTGCCGCCGCCCGCCGCCGCCGCCGCCGCGGCCCCGGGCGCCAAGCAGCTCAACCCGCTGCCGCCGGGGCTGGGGGCGGCGGTGGGGGCGGGGCCGGGGGCCAGCGGGGGGGCGCCGGGCTCGGCGGCCGGCGGCGCTGCCTCCCCCGCCCTGGCCCTGGGCCCCAACGGCGAGGCCCTGGGCTTCACCATCACTGACCCGGGGGAGGTGAGGGCCTGGGGGTGGGGGCAGGGAGGGGGTAGGGAGAGGGTTTCGGGGCAGGCGGAGAGAGGGCGAGGCGGCGGGATAGGGCACATGGGAGGGACTGTGGCATCCCAACGGCCCCAGCTTCCACAGCGCCAGGCCCTGCAGTAAGCCCGGGCTCTCCCCCCCTCCCTCCCAATGCTCTGACATTCACCCCCTCCCTCCCTCCCCGCCCCTGCCCCCTTGTCAGGTCCACCCCCTGCGCCCCTACTGGGAGTACCTGTGCTTCCTGTTCCGGCGGCTGGAGGTGGTGGGGGAGCAGGAGCGCGCTGAGGCCTCCTACCGGGACTACCTGCAGGTGCCGCTGCAGCCGCTGCAGGTGGGGGGGATGGGGGGAGGGAGGTGGGGGGGAGGGAGGTGGGGGGGGAGGGAGAGGGGAAGGGAGGGGGGAAGGGAGAGTTAGGGAGTGAAGTGGAGGGAGATGATGTGGCGATAGGTAAACGTCGAGGTGGGCGGAAGTCGTGGAGTGGGGGGTGGGACAGCAGGGGAGCGAGGATGCAGGAGGGTGAGGGGATGGAAGGGGCGGCGGGACCGGTGAGGCCTGTCCGTAAAGGGCTGCCAGCCCTTGAATGTGTTGCCCTTCACGACCGCCATTGGACCGCCTTACCGTACCTCCCCTACCGCCCTCCCCCCCCCAGGACAACCTGGAGTCCCAGACCTACGAGACCTTCGAGAAGGACGTGCAGGTGCGGTGCGGGGGCCCACCGGGGACCACTGGGGCCCACAGCCGGGGCCCGGGCGGGGCCCAGCAGGGGCTTGCCTCCCTCCGGTAGCACTCAGCGCACGTGCCTCCCCACAGGCAGGGGTCCTCTGTCTGGCAGGTGAACCAGTCACCACACCACATCAAGGTTGTGGTTACCCGCGAACAGCAGGTTCGGGAGGAGTTCAACAGCGCCCACCAAGGCCCAGGCTCAACTGCTCTCTCCAGGACTGCGGCGGGACTCGACCGACCCGACCCCCTGCGACAGCCACACACTGCCCCCTAACGCACTGCCATCTTGCCGCACGCCCGTACCGCCCATCGCAGAAGTACAAGCTGTACGAGGAGGCTGTGTACCGCGCCCTGCGCGACCGGCACTGCCCCCCGCCCGCCAAGCAGGCGCCCAACCCCGTGTCCCTTTCGGAGCTGGACGCACCCTCGGCCTCGGGCTCGGGCTCAGGGGAGGCGTCCAGCTCGGGGCGGACAGCAGCGGGCGGCAAGCAGGTGGGAGGGAGCGGGCTGCGGTCTTGCCAAGCCTTTTCTGGGCAATGTGACGACGGGGCGCCCTATGAACCTGCCCTTGTAATAGTGTCCCTCAACCTCCTTCCTCCGTTTTCCTCCCCCGACCCCTCGCTTCCCGCCCCCCCTCGCCCTCCCACCCCCAGGGAGGCCGCCCCACGGTGACGCTCATGGTGGTGGGCGCGGGCCGCGGCCCCCTGGTGCGCGCCTCCATGCGGGCGGCAGAGCGCGCGGGCGCCGCGCTGCGGGTGTACGCTGTGGAGAAGAACCCCAACGCCATCGTGCACATACAGCAGATGCTGCGGGCCGAGGGCTGGGAGGAGGCGGTCACCATCGTGTCGGCCGACATGCGGCACTGGCAGGTGCGCGCGTGTGGTTGAGGGGGGGATGGGAGGTGGAGGGTGGAGGACAGGAGGGTGGAGGGCAGGGGCGGGAGGAGGCAGGCAACACGGGACTGAGGGAGGTGCGAATGTTACTTACACGGGGAGAGACCGACATGGGGGGCGGGGGGCGGGGGGAGAACGGGAGGGCGGATGGGTCCGGGCAACGTGCGACTGCGGGAGACAATGCCGCTTGATTGGAGCCCCCTGATCCGCCCTTTCACCGCCTGACATGCCCCGCCCCCCCTCCCGCCCCCCAGGCCCCCGAGCTGGCCGACATCCTGGTGTCTGAGCTGCTGGGCTCCTTCGGGGACAACGAGCTGTCGCCCGAGTGCCTGGACGGGGCGCAGAGGTTCCTGGCGCCGGGTGGGTGGGGTGTGTTACTTGGGGGGCTTGCGGGATCAGGATTCGGGGCGGGGACAGCGGGGCGAGGGGAGGCGGGCAAACTGGCGTGCCGTGGGTGGGTTTTGCGGCTTCCTTGCGCCCAACCTGCCACTCTGATGCACCACCAATTGCCAGACCCGGTGAACTGCACGCTGCATTGCGCCACCGACTGCCAATCCGCCTCGCGCTGACGCCCTGCCCTCGACGCCTCGACCTCCCCCCCAAGGCGGCATCTCCATCCCCGCCGCCTACACCTCCTTCCTGGCCCCCGCCACCTCCCACAAGCTGCACCACGACGTCAAGTCCTACAAGGACCTGGAGCACTTCGAGACGCCATACGTGGTGCGGCTGCACAGGTGGGCCCGCTTGGAGGGAGGATGGGTGGTGGGCAGGGGGGCAGGGGCTACAGCGGCGGGGAAGACGGAGGGGCTCTGCTTGGGGTTGTGGAGGGGAGAGGTGCGGGTTGGTTGCAGACGGTATGGTACGGCTCTCTGGGCTCTCCCTGGACGGGCGGCATGGGCTACAGGGGTGGGGCACTCCGACGGAGGGGCTCGGCGTATTGTGATGCAATCTCATCATCACCTCGCTTACGCGCCATACCCTGGCTTGCAACTCGCTTACCTCCGAACCCGGTCCCTCCCCCTCCCCTCATCCACCCCTCCTCCATCCCCCCAGGCACCACCTCATCTCCCCCACGCAGCCGCTCTTCACCTTCGTGCACCCCAACACCGACGCCCCCATCGACAACTCCCGCTACGCCTCGCTCACCTTCACGCGCGACCCCGCGGCGGGGGGCGCTGTGCTGCACGGGCTGGCGGGGTACTTTGAGTGCGTGCTGTACGAGGGAGTGCTCCTGTCCATCCACCCGCCCAGGTGAGGAAGGGAGGGAGGCGGCAGGCCCGGAGGCGGCCGGGTTTGCGGTCCAGGGGAGGACGACGCGGTTCGGGTAGCGGCTGTGGTGGTGGTCGTGCACCCAGCCATGCTCTAGTCGTCTCCATTCGCGCCAGCTCTCAGCACCGGTCCGCGGCCCAACTCCTCCAACCCTGACCAATCCTCTTACGTTCTTCCTTCCCCTCCCCCTTCCCCCGTTGCAGCCACTCTGAGAACATGTTCTCCTGGTTCCCCATCTTCTTCCCTCTGAGGGAGCCGGTCTACGTGGCGCCGGGGGGCAAGGTGGAGGTGCAGGTGCGCACCGCACGTGACGGGCATACGGTAGAGGGGGGGGGCTCGGAACAGAGCTAGTCTACCAACAGCCAGCGGTACCCTAGCTTCTGCCTCTGCCCTATCCTACCTTCGCCCCCCACCCCCACCCCCAGGTGTGGCGCTGCTGCTCTGCGCACAAGGTGTGGTACGAGTGGGCGCTGACGGCGCCAGTGGCGGGGCCCATCCACAACGTCAACGGGCGGTCGTACTGGGTGGGGCTGTGAGGCGGCGCGGGGTTGCTTGGCGGCGGCGCGGCTGAGGGCTTGAAGTTGCGTGTGGGGGAGGGGCCGACGGAGGTGCTGCCTGACGGAGTTGACGGGATGCTTTGATGATTTGGGCGCCTGACGCGGAGCATGGGTGTGGCGTGCGTGGACCAGCCGGGGGCTGAGCGGACCCTGGAGGGTGCAGCAGCGTGCGGTGGAGTGGCGGTGGGGCTTTGGGGCTGACGGGGGAGCGGTGGACGCAACACGGTGCTGCGTCGGTGCTTTTGAGCTGCAGGTGTGGGGCGGCGCTGTAACTGGTGATGACTGATGATAGAGAACGAACACCCAGGGCAGGGACCCTGCATGTGACAGGGACCTTGCCCATGGTCACGGCACATGGCACATCGAGGCCATCCAGTTTCGCATAGCAACCGCCAATCATGCAACAAGGGCTTCGCAGCAAAGTGCAACGCAGCAAAGTGCACGCTTGGCTCCTGGCCCTCACCTCGCGGCCGTGGCAAATGCAACAAAGGGTCTCCACCTGCTATGTTTTGCTGCCTTGTCTTTCCACAACCCCAAAGTCCCATCTCTGCGCCCAACCCATGCGACCCATGCCTTCTTCCATAACATCCGCTGCGGGCATCCCTGCGACGCCCAGCCCCACCCACCATCAATCTGCACCCTCACGAGTCCCCTGCCGCTGCAGCCGCATGAGCAGGCTCATCGCCCCAGGTTAGGGTAGGTGCAACCGACCAAGTCACGGGGCCCCCATCTCCTACATCCCCTACATGCGGCTAGTTGCACGTTGCATTGATCCCCTACATGTGAAGCCCAGACGAGACGAGCAAGGCCGAGGAAACCCATATCTCCCCTCACTTGGGCCGCAGGATCAGCTCGCCCCTCACCGCGCTGCCGTCGTGTGCGTACTCCCCCAAGCCCGCCATGACGTCCCCGGCGGCGGCCGCCCCGGGTGCCGCCGGCTGCTGGGGCGACAGAGGCAGAGCGGCTTCGTCACCCCAACCTGAGCCCACACGCGTGTTGTCCTCCCGGTCGTATGAGTAAACGCTGACAATGCTGGCCCTGCCGCTCTGCCGGCGGTTCACGGTCAGGCGGGCGTCAATGCGGGCGGCCAGCATGGGCACAGGGCCAGCCAGCCGAGAGCCTGGCACCTTGTAGGCATCGGGGATGTTCGCCTCCAGGAAGAGCCCGGCGGCGGCAGCGCCATGCTTGTGTATGAGGGAGACTTGCCATGCAAAGCCCCTCGCCATGAGGACCTCAGCCTTGAGGGCGTCCCTGCTGATGCTCCAGGGGAAGGGCAGCCCCGCCTCCGGCACGCACTGCTTACGGGCCGTGGTGCTGTGCCAGCCAGGAGCGCCGGCATCGGCCTGCTCCTTTCGCGTCGTCTCTCGAAACGCCTTGTTCCCAGAATAGTAGTTGATGACCAACTGGACAGCAGTGACTGTCACCGGGAACCACCCTGTCTGATGCTGCGCCCCCTCAGCCTCAAAGTCAAGCGCCAGAGGAAGCAGCAGGCAGTTGGTGGCTTTAAAGCTGAGCTGCGTCAGCCGCACCAGGCCGCACAGCCGCTTGCGGGTGGCGGCATCCGTGCGGGCCCAGTTGGCCTCCATCCACACCGCCAGCAGCGTCAGCACGCTGTCCTCACTGTCGGTCGCCAGGTCGTCCGACTCGAGCAGCGCTGCTAGCCCCGCCGCCGGCAGATTCTCCAGCTGCTGCCTCAGGGAGGGCGTGTTGAGGATGACCACGGTGGAGCTGAACTGCTTGAGCAGCTGGGGCTTGGCAGCGGAGAGCACGGCGTCAAAGCTGGGGTCGGTGGAGGGCCACATGTCCTCGCACGCGTACAGCTGCAGGACCGCCGGTTCCGCGGGCTCTGCTGACGACGTCCCTGCTGCCTCCGTCGCCGCCAGCCTGTCCGCCAGCCACTGGCTGCAGGCGGCGGCGCAGCCCTCAATGGCCAGGTACTCCCCCACCCAGTACACCTGCATGGCCTCGCGGATGCTGGAGGCGTGCACCTGCGGGCGGGCAGTGACAGATGGAAGGTGGTTAGTGACGACAGATGGACAAGCCAGGCATGAGCGTATGGATGGCATGAGGGTATGCCAGCAACTCAGCAAGCGCAGCATCGAGCAACACCCGTCACCTTTCGTTCTTCCGCCCCTCGCCCCCGCTCCCCCTTTCAGCCTCTCACCCCATCCATCCCGCCATTCTTCGCGGAAATACTCGCACTCCCGTTCCTCATGCCCCACCCACCTGCCCCGTGTAAGCGAAGCGGATGGCAAGGCGGGCGGCCGGCAGCTCCGCCTCGCTCCCCAGGGGCACGCGGAGCACGGGCCCCCTCACGCCCTCCTGGCTGCTCTTGGCCCTCTTGCTGGCTGGCGGGGCCTCCTCCCAGCGCTCGAACTGCAAGGGGAGAGGGGGACAGGGTGGCGGGAGGGTGAGGGGTGCGCACCACGCAGCCCAGCATGCAGCAGCCCACCGGTCGTGGCCTGGCAAAGGGTTAAGGGTGGGCACCACCTCAGCCTGAGGTGGGAGGGGTGAGGGGCCACGCCCCAACAGGCGCTTTTGACACCTAATGAAGCAGGTCCCGCATGCCGCCTCACCTGGGCCCGGAAGCGCTCACACGAGAGGCAGAGAACGAGCGAGTGCGCGGGCAGGGGCTCGCCCAGGTCTGTACCCTGGTCGGCCCCCTCGGCTGCCTCCAGGCAGAACTGGATGCTGCAGTCCGCCCGCTCTGCGCTGCCGAACAGGCCGGACAGGGCCTGAGCCACGCGCGAGTTGCCCGCCATGGCTAAGCGCGAGCGGACACTGGCCAAGCAGCCCGGGCAAGATAGCGTCAGCACTGCTACGGTGCTGGGGGTCAATGCTGGTGCCGGGAGCACAAGGCGAAGGCCAAGGCGTGCCAAGGAGGCCCGTGGGTCGCAGCCGGGTGAGGGTGAACGTGCAAGGGGTTTTCGGGGGGCAGGGAAAGGGAAGTGTCGCAGTTAAGCGAAGGCAGTGGCAGTGAAGCGTCTGCCGGCGCGGGGACTACGCAGGAAGGGGGAGCGCTTCAACGCCAGCGGCCCCCCGGGTCGTCCACAGGCGCGCGTCTCAAGGACGTCTCTATTGCGCACGCTGGTGCCCAGATTCAGCAGGGCATCCTGGCCCCGTGTTAACGCGTCTCCTGCGACGCATCGCGGCGCGACGACGACTCGAAGTTTGCCTCGACTTAGGATCTGCACCGCGAATTACCCAGTATTATAGACACGAAATAACACGCGTCAAGCTGCCTCAACGAATACACAGGAAAGCGAGTCGAGCTTGGCATTTGGGGCAAGCATGTGGCGCGCCGCACCAGAATAGCACACTATAACACACCAGGAGCGTCCAGTGTTGCTAGGTCTAGAAGTCTGACGTAGGAAACACACAGCGAAGGCCGCTTGACGCTTCCAGGCATCACTCAGGATGGCTGCCGCGGCTCCACCAGACAATGCTGCTGGCCTGACAAGCGGACAAGTGCACGCTAGCGTCGCCCGCTGGGACCCCACGGGCTGGGCCCTTGAAGTAAACGACCATGCGCGGCACTTCCAGGCCCACGCTATGCTCCCCAACGCAGCGGTGGGTAGCGGGAAGTGCTCTGGGACGCAAGTTGCAGTGGTGCAGGCAGCTGGCATAGTGAGGGGGTGCGACGAAACCCCCAGCGAAACCGTGCCGGTCCCTCTTCTTGGCCGGCCCTCCTCTGGCCACCGCCCTGCCGCCTCCACCGCCTCCCCGCGCTGGCTTGCCGCTTCATCCCCGCAACGCCTGACCCCAATCGTACACTCCGCACTCAACGCCTCCCAGCTCACGCTTTATGCCCCCTCCCCTGCTCTGCCCGTCCCCTTTTCCGCACCGCAGCAAGCCTCGATGCGCTACAACACCTCTGACATCGCCGAGGCGCACCCAGGGGCCATCCCGCTCACATCTTGCGCTGGCACGCGCTTCCGCAACACCAACCGCCACGTCAACCCCCTCGAGCCGCGCTACGTGCTCCCAGGCATGGGGCGCAGCGCGTCTTCGGTGGAGTCCCGCAGCGGCGGCGGCGGGGCGGCGGCGGGCAGTCCCCGGGCTGCAGCCGTCGCCAGCACCTCGCCGTACGCGATCCCCCTCTCCGCCGTGGACCCAGTCGCCAGCCCCGGCCGGCTATCGCTGCCGCGCGTCAACACTGCTGGGAGCGGCTCGGGCCACAGAGACAGCGGGTTGGAAGGCGAGGCGGCGGCCGCCTCGCCCAAGCCTGTGCTCCTACCGTCACCGTCCAGGGCTGCCGCCGCGGCGGCGGCCGCCGACGGGCCCAGCTTCAGCGGCGCGGCTGCGCCGCAGTCCCCCCACGTGCTCGCGCCCAACGGCCAAGTCACGACCAACGGGGCGGTTGGCGGGCTGCTGCTGTACGGGCCAACCTCCACGCTGCACGGCAACCCAACCGCCACGGCGGCGGCGGGCAGCCACGCGCGGCACCTGGACGTCTCGGATATCAACGGCCCGCGCCGCTCCACCAGCGTGCCGCCGCGCCGCAACGGCGGTTACGACCCGCTATTCATAACCGACATCGTACCGCCGCGCAAGACCAGCCCCATGCGGCTCACGCAGAGCCTCGTGACGCAGGACATCCGGGGGGCGACAGTGCGGCAGCGCACGCGCGACGTGCCGTCGCCGGGCCGCGGCACGCTCGTGTCTTCCGACATTCCCGGCGCCTCGCCCGGCTGCCTCACGCGCGCCTCGCCCACCACATACGCCATCGGCCGATGGCCCGCGCCCTCGGTGCCGCAGTACCACTTCTCGCAGGGCGCGCGGGTGACGGCGCTCAAGAAGCCCGTCAACTTGATGGACTGATGTAGATGATGAGGGCCTCATCATCTGATGATGTGTCGCATCATCAGACAAAGGGGTGAAGTGGCGGCCCGTCAACGTGATGGACTAAGCCCCGCGCCCTTCACCTTCGGGTGCTGGGCGTTGGCTGAGCAGCTGGTAGCGAATTAGATCTAGACTAACGCCGGGCTTGCGCCCTGGCGCGGGTTAAGGAGGGCGGGTTGGTTTGACCCGCCAGCATGGCAGCTGGTAGCGCAGATGCTAGGGAGATGTGGTGGTGATGTCCCGTGGAGAGGAGAGGACTGGCGTAGCGGGTTGAGTGCGGGTGGGTTGGCGGCCG
Source organism: Edaphochlamys debaryana (assembly GCA_016858145.1). Lineage (NCBI taxonomy): Eukaryota > Viridiplantae > Chlorophyta > Chlorophyceae > Chlamydomonadales > Edaphochlamys > Edaphochlamys debaryana. The sequence continues at coordinate 1,833,919 of JAEHOE010000005.1, forward strand.
GCAGGAACGGTGGGAGGAGCCGCGAAGGAGGGGGGAGGGGATTGGACGAGGAGGAGGAGGAGGGCGAGGGCGAGGAGGAGGGCATTGGCCGCACTAATTTCCCAGGGGAAGGGAGAGGGAGAAGAGTCGAGGTAGTTGAAGGCCGAACCCCCTACCCCCCGCCGCAAAGGCGGGTCTGCAGCTGGGGTGGGTGTACTGTATGCTCAAGGCGGAGAGCGTATTCGGGGTTGCGCACTGGAGTCGTTACTGAGCGCTTTTGTGTCTGAAAGCTGCCCAAGCATGGCAGTCGAAGGCCGGAGAAGGTTGGGAGGGGGGCGTGGTAGCAGAGATGGAAGGCTTGGGCACACACCCACAGATTGTGCTAGCTGTCTCGGTTCAGAGTGCTGGAGGGTTGCAAAGGCGGAGGGAGCAGGGTGTGCCAATGGCTTTCGTTCCTGACATGATGGTCGACTGTGAAGCAGGTAGAGGTAGGAGGGCCATAGCATAGGCTGGAGTCCGTTTAGGCTGTGTCTTCAGCACGCTGGTCTGCCTGCCCCGTCGCTGAGTGGTGGTGTGTGCGGTTACGGTTAGTAGCAGGGCTTGGGCATTCACGCTGCAACCCCCATTGACTAATTCATGACGCTGATGACACTCAACGTGGGACACGGTCATGGAAACATGACGCAGCAGTACTAGTTAAAGCCGCCGCCTGGGTTGCAAAGCTGCTCTCGTACACGCTTGTGAACTGTGGTGTAGCGTAGGGGGTCTTCAGCGCCGCTGCTGTAGTGCCACGATGCGCTGGGCACGGGGGCGCATGTCCCCCGCTTAGCACGAGGTTACAAAGACTGTAACGCAGGCGGCAGGCCACGTGTGTCGTGAGGCGCAGATGGCGCTGTGCGGCGAATGTACGCGCCTACTCGTATGCACCATCGAGATGCCGGCAGCAGACCCGTTGGGGTTGAGGCTTTGAGCCCGGGCAAGTGTGGAGGCATGCTGATCCCAAGGGGGATCGACATCCATCCAGGCGCCTCGCTGTGCGGATTGACAGGCCGCTCTGGTCACCCTGGCGTCGCGCCGCCCTGCCAGGTCCTCCGCTCGGAAAGCGCTGGCCGCTTTGAGGTGTGACTCACTCCTCATCCCATGGCCTCTCTTCATTCGTGGCCCCAGGCCTGTGCCTCAGGACCTGTGCTGCGGGTCGGCAGAGTTGGCCTGCAGTGAACGGCGGTAGGCGCGGGGGGCACTGCTAAGAGGGCCCCCATACCTGCCCCGCCCAGGCTCCGGCGCTTCACCACGCAGCGGCGCCCCCTCTGTGCCAAATGGCAGCGCCCCCTCCCTTACTCCCCTTCTTCCCCGCCGCAAGCGTCGGCCAGGAGACCATTATGCAGAGACAGAGACCACGGGGCACCTTACATCCGACGGCTCAGCCCCCAACCTCAACCCAGCCCAGCCTGCCAGCCAGTGACCATGCCCTAAAGTTTCAAGTCACCAGCTCTCAAGACGGCACCACGGCAGATCTTGCGAGGCAGCTTGCGTGACACCGTCCATCCTGATGAACCAGCCGTGCGCGACACGAAGCCGGTGTACACGGGGACTCAAGCCTCCGGAGCCTACCTGACGGACAGCACGTTGCGGGTAGCACCACACGTGAGGAGGCGTCTCGCAAACGCTCCCTTGGGGGAACCATCCAGCTGCCCACTCCAATCCAAGCATGCAGCAACGCGCGGATACCTAAGGCACCAACCGGCACCCTACCCGGCCTACCGGGCCCACTGCGCCCCTCCGTACGGTACACACGTACACAGCACAACACCTGCTGCAAGGCGGGTGCACTCCTAGGAGTGCTACCCAGTTGTGCCCTACGGGCCCTTCCTCTGCAGAAACACACGCAACCACTTCGTCGGTGCAGAGCAACCCTGGCACGAATCAGTCTGTAAGCCTGGGAAGCGCCTTCCCGTCAACATCTCCCATTCAAGCCCACGCAAGCGCACCCAATCCCGCCCATAATTGACATGCCAGGCATGCGGCGGCAGTGCGTGGCCCCCAGACCGGTCTCTACAAATGACATAACATGAACGCCCGAAACAGGCATTATCTAGTCTGCTAGACGACTGTGCTGTGAACCTGGCGTTGACCAGGCCACTCGAGAGCTAAAGCAACGGCAAGCTCAGGGCCCAGGAGCTACCCAAAACCTCCATGGGCCCTGGCCGTATCGCGGTGACGATAAGGGTGCGAAACTGGCGCTCGGCCCCACTCCCCGTATGTAAACCATGCCGCTGCGGGTAGCGCTTGTGGCGCCCCAAATGCAAGCGGCAGAGGGCAAGGGGGGTGGCGGCCGGTGCCACGTGGGAATGCCCAACGGCAGCAGCGGCTGTACGTCATCGCTGTGCGTGGCGGCATGGGCAACGCGCCCACAAGGGCGCGTAGCCACTGGAATCCTCTCTAGGTACTCCAGGATACTCAAACCGGGGCTAAAACCCGTGAATACAGACGCTATAAACAGATTGAGTTAACGGAACCAGCAGTCAAAGCATGAACAAGCCCATCAAGCCCATTGTGAATGGCATTACTCCCATCAGGATCTCAGGATCTCAGACGTATGAACAGGCTCAACGGCCAGGCTTGTGTGAGCGACATGAGCCTCATCACAGCCACATCGGTATATGCATGCTGCACAGCAGCTTAGCTAATCAGTCCTGGGATGAAAGTTCGCTCGCAGTCAATCCCGTTTGACGCCCCATCCTGCGTGTAATCCCACCAGTCCCCGCTATCCCCGCAGCCTCCGCTCATGCCTCTGATCGTTTTGCCGCCCTCGTTTGTTGCGTGTGCCCGTCAAGCCCCGGATGCGTGCCTAGCCCCTAAGCCTCCGCCACCGCTTGCACACGCCATTGTTCCCTCGCTGCGTGCACGGCGGGGGTGGGGAAGGCGGCGGAGGGGACGGCGGCGGCGAGGGCGGCGGTGCACCCACCCGTGCTGACATGTCCGTCGAAACGTCAGCCGGGGCCAGCGGTGGCGGAGGTGAGGGCGGTGGCGGCGGCGGTGGAGAGGGGGGGGGCGGAGGTGGGGGGAAAGGGGGTGGAGGAGGCGGTGGAGAGGGGGGTGGCGGAGGTGGCGGGAAAGGGGGTGGAGGAGGCGGTGGTGAAGGGGGTGGCGGCGGTGGGGGCGAAGGGGGTGGCGGCGGTGGTGGGGAAGGAGGTGGCGGCGGCGGTGGAGACGGCGGTGGCGGTGGCGGCGGGGACGGGGGTGGCGGGGGTGGGGCGGGGGTGGCGGGGAGGGGGGTGGTGGAGGTGGCGGGGAAGGGGGTGGCGGCGGTGGCGGGGAAGGGGGGGGAGGCGGTGGCGGGGACGGGGGTGGCGGCGGCGGTGGAGACGGCGGCGGCGGCGGTGGCGGAGAAGGGGGTGGCGGCGGCGGCGGCGGCGGTGGCGGCGAGGGTGGTGGCGGTGGTGGCGGTGGCGGTGGCGGGGACGGGGGTGGCGGAGGCGGTGGCGGAGGAGGAGGCGAGGGTGGTGGAGGCGGTGGGGAGGGTGGAGGCGGCGGGGGCGGCGGCGGGGGCGGGGACGGGGGTGGCGGCGGCGGCGGTGGCGGCGGCGGTGAGGGTGGTGGGGGCGGAGGCGGTGGAGGCGGCGGGGAAGGGGGTGGCGGCGGGGGTGGGGGTGAGGGTGGCGGCGGGGGCGGCGGGGAGGGGGGAGGCGGGGACGGAGCAAGGGGAGGCCGCGGCGACAGCGGCGGTGACGGGGCACGCGGTGGGGACGGCGGAGGCACGAATGCGGCACAGTCCGGGTCATCCAAGTCAATGAGGCCATCGCAGTCCTGTTGGGCGGAGGGCCACCACACGGGAGGGCGAAGCACGCTGTCAGACCCACCGCCGCTATCGCCACGAGACGCATTGCACCCCAACACAGGCCTCGCGTGCGCACCACACCGCAGCTGATCGTGCCGTACTGCACCGCGCCGTACCGCACCGCATTGTTATGCACATTCCCCGCGCCGCACGCAGCCGCACCTCGTCCAAACCGTCGAAGCAGCTGGCCTCGGTCAGCGCCGACCTGCGGCACACGCCCAGCTCGGCGGTCTCGGCCGTGGCGCGGCTGGCGGCCGAGATGCCCGTGGGGCTCAGCACGCGCAGCACGAGCGACCGAGCGTCCGAGTCCGCCTCCACCCACACGGAGTCGCCGCCCGTAGGCGTGGCGTAGAGGCTCGTCTGAAGGAGGGGGGAGACGAGGGTGCAGGGGCAGGCGCGTGAGCGGCGTCGAGACGCACTTGCCAAGCGCCGAGCGGATTGCGCAAGTCCGTCCGCCAGGCAGCCACCCTTACGCCCAGCTCCGGCGCCATAGTCCCTGCTCCGCCTCAGCCCGATCCCCCCTTCCACGCCGGGGCGATGTTGGGCCGCGATGTTGGGCAATGCCGGACGCTGGGGCCAGTGCTGTTTCCGTGTCCTCCTCCGCCCACCCCACCTTGAACAAAGAGGCGCTGCTCCGCGTCTGCGTGTCTCCGTTCCAGGCAACAATGTTGACGCCCTGGAAATCGGGGGCCACGTGGTCTTGCCACTGCACCTGGGGGCCGCGCCTGCGGGGAGGGGGACCGTGGGGCGCGGGTGGGGTGCTGATCAAAGGGCCGAGCGCAGCAGGCGCAACGTTCGTGCGGGGAGGGGGAGGGAGCGGAGGGTCGGCGGAAGCTAGGCGGGGGACGGATCCCCGGTGCTGGGTACCGCAGCGCAGGGTGCTGGGTGCGGAACCTTTCGGACCCAATCCCTGATCTGGGCTTCTAGCTAGCCACCATGCACTCCGCAGCCTGAGTGCCTCCTGGCCCGCCCAAGCACGTGCGGACAACCGCACACGCGCTCACCTGTAGCTGATCCAGTAGCGGTTGGCCCAACCGATCGAGCCCGTCCAGTTGGTGTCGATGCGGCCCGCAGTGCCGGTCGCAGACTGGTCCTGTGAAGTGTGAACGCACAGTTAGCCGATGGCCGGGCCACAGTCAGTTGCCGGGATCGGGGCGTACATTCCCCTCCCTGCTCAGGACCCCAATGCGCACAGCTTCCAGCCCCCTTCTGGACCACGCATCACGCACGCCAGCGCTTGGGCAGGAGCGTAAGAGGCTTCTTGCTAGGGGCAGGGGCGAAGGGCGGTGCTGTGGTAGCTGTCGGGCCCTCACCTTGAGCGTAACGCTGACCCACTGGCCGGCCGTGAACTTGGAGGTCGAGTCCAGCGCCCAGTCGAACTTGACCCAATTGGCCTGCCAGCCGTGGGCGGGGTTGAAGCACACGTGCTTGTTGCCCCTGCAGGAAGGCGGGAGGGGCAGCGGATGGGGGTCGGCCATGAGCGGCGGGACGAATTTTCAACATGGCTTCCCCAGTCCTGGTGCTGCGCAGTACGATGCCCGGACCCGTAGCGGGAGCTTCGCCACACGCCCCAGCGGTATCGCTCTAGTGACTAAACAAAGGCCCCTCCTGCGGAAACCCGCCGCGCACTGCGACAGCCCCCTGTGTGCCCCTTGGCCTGGGCCCCCCCGCCCCCGCCCCCCCCGCCCCAGGCCCCTCCCCTGAGGCCCTGCACCCTACCGGTACGTTCCGAGCCCTGCACCCTAGCCTGTCCTTAGCCTGTCCCTGTCCCCGTCCCTCATGCTGCTCGCTGCCGCGCACTGCAGCAGCCTTCCGTTTGCCCCGTGCCCGGGTCCCAGGCTCCCCCCCGCCGGCCGTCCTCCCCGTCCTCACATCATGCAAGTGGGGTCGCCTGCAGGCAGGGTCGGAAAGGGGGCGAAGTGGTCGGCCAAGGGCGGCGGGAGGAAAGCGCGGAAAGCCCCCTCCTCGGCCTTGCGTGCTGCTAGCTCCAGACTTCAAAGAGGTGCGCCGTCACTCGCTGCAACAGTCTGGCCTTAGTAAGAGGTCTTAGTAATGCCAGCCGCCTACCGTATTCTCTGCCGAAGCCGGTGGCGTGGCCCATGTAGAGATTATGGCCTAGCTCGTGCATATCTGCGGAAAGAAAGGGGCAAGGTACTCAGCCTCCTCACCGCGTTACGACACAACTTCGGGGCCCTTCCCCAGGGCTTTCCCAGGCTCCCGTCACGTCAGGGCTTCGGCAGGCTTCGGCCCTTCCCCAGGTCTGCAGCCCTTCCCCGAAGGCTGGCCTTCCCCAGACTCACGTATGTACGGATCCAGCCCCCACGTGGGGTGGATCATGGTCCAGCCGTACCCCGTGGTGCCCGTGCCGGACGAGTCGTACGAGCCGTAGCCGGGACCCGTGCTCGACAGGCCCTGCCACACGCAGTCCATGCCAGCGGGCAGGACCTGCGGGGGTGCGGTGCCAGGAGTGGAGAGTTCGGAATGAGCGTTGCGCTTGTGACAGCCGCAGCTGATCAGGCCGAAGGGCGTAGGAGCCCGCCCCTGCCCTCAGCGGGCAGCTCGGCAACACCCGTCTACGCACACTTCCAAAACTGCTCCTGGGTCCTGGCACTCACGTAGACGCGGTGCCGGAAGCTGGCCAGGTTGAAGCCCTGGATGGCCGCCTGACGGGCGGCAAAGTCGCGCCACTTGGGGAGCAACTTGCTGCGGGGTTGCAGCGGAGAGGCGGGGCCAAGGGACGACATGAGGGCGCGCGGCATAAGCTGAGTCCAGCTTGGTCCCCTGCGCCTCATGCCAAAGGCCTCGGCGTGTCCAGGGAGATCAAACGTGACTTTGGGCAACCCCCCCCCACACACACAATGCGCCGCTACCCATGTGGGCCCGGTGCCCCCACATCCGCGCGGTACGGCCCTGCTCACCAAATGGACGTCATATTGTTCGTTGTCAGGGACTCGGTGACGTTTGGCGTGACGTCAACCTCCACGACTGCCGTATTCGTAACCTTGGCAACGCCGTACGAGCACCCCGTGATGAGGTTTGCAACGCTGGGGGACGCCGTCGGCGTGCCCGACGGGTTGCCGAAGAGCATGTTGCCCAGGGCGTCCGAGGCGGCGGCCGGGGGGTAGGTGGGATAGGTTTCACCCTTTACGCCGCCTGAGTAGATCGACGGATCCCACTTGAGCGCGATTCCGATGATCGACATGCTGTCGTACTTGGTGGGCGGCGGCGCCGGCACGTTGCCGACCTGGATGTACGTCACCTGCAGCGGGGGGTTGTGCGGGACGGGTACAGCAATGAGGCGACGGGAGACCACAGACGCGACATGCCCGCAGACGCCAGGCCACCCATAGGGCCTAGGGAGGCACGCCGTGTGCGCCCCCAGCACCCGGCTTGCCTGCAGCACGTCGCTCGAGTACTGATCGGGGCTGTAGAAGGGCGGTGGCGTCTTGCGGGCGTTTCGAGCCATAATTCGAATCAGCGCTCCTGGCGCCACCTCCCGCCCCGTGTCCGATGCCACCAGGCCGCGCGCCCTGAGGTTGGCCGGCGCGTTGCCACTCTCCTCTGTAAACTCCAACTCAGTTTCCGTGCCATCGTCTTGTTGGAGGTGGTACTCGAGGATGCCGTTTCCGTCTGGGTACCGCTTGGAGACAAGCACAAGGTAGCCTGGGGATGGGCGACCATGGGAATGCGAAAAGAAAAGTTGGGAGCCAGGCCTTGGTCCGAGAACGGAGCAAACTCGTAGACATGGCACCGACAGCTTAGGGGTAGGAGGGTGGCTACGTAGTTGAGGCGCGGCGTGGGGTCGGAGGCCCGCGGGGTGGGCGGGGGAAGCGCGTGGCACGGAGGGGCACGGGAACGCGACGGCCCACGGTCCGCGCAATAGCTCGCCGCTGGTGCGGCTGAACCGGTTTTGTTGCGATGGCCACAATGGTTCCGGCGTGCGTAGCCAAGGCTCAGAACTGCGCCAAACGACCGGAATCGGAAGAGAGCGCCCAAGCCGCGGGCTCACCAGAAGAAGGCCGGGCAGTTTCTTTGTTGTTCTTCCCATTCCCTCCAGCTTGCTGAATCCTCCGAGCTCCATCCGCGGGCGCGATGGTGCAGGCTAGCCCCCAAAACAGAATTGCAGCTAGCGCGGCAGCTCGCCGCCTTCCCCGAGGAACTAGCGTTAAGCACGCCATGTGAAGCTAAGCGCGAATCCGGTCGCGTCAGAGCTCAGACTGAGGTAGGGCAACGTCCGCGACTGTTTCGGCGCGACGTCGCTTCCTAGCTTTCAGGCCTATGCGGCCTCCTCGGGGAAGGGCAGAGCAAAACTAATGCCGCTATGGGAGTCTGGTGTATCGGTCCTGTGCAAGCGGCATATGTGGCCGTCAACGGCGATGGCAGGATGGGGCGGTACCACGGGCGGGTCGCATACCTATGCACCCGCTGAGCTTCTGTGCATGTTGTAGTCGCTGAGTGTTCAACAGCTGTTCATATCAACATGGCGCCCCTGCAACGCGTCATAAACGCCAGGGTACCGGACGGCGCGCGGGCTGCACTTTTGGCTCGGCCTAACGCGACGCGGCAGAAGTCTGGCCCCTTGCAGTCTCCCGCAGACGGCCCAGGACTGCGCTGGGAGCTCTATTCTGCCATGCAAAGAAATGCTCTGACATGCCAAGAGCGCACAAAGCAAAAACCAGAAACGGCGTTGGCCAAGACCGTGTCACGGATGGTCAGGCCGCCCGTGCGCCCCCGGTCCACAACAACGCCGGGCGGTGCCACCCGCATGCGCCCTTCCTGCGTAGCCGCCGCACTCACTGGGTCCGCCCGGGGTCCACAATTGGCACCATGCCACCATACTTGATGGCACCATAGACAAGCCAGCGGCGCATGTGCCCTCCTCGATACACCCCTCCTCCGCCGTTCGTTCCCCATGGCCCACTCCCACCTCCCTGGATGCCGCTCAGAACTCATCCTCGCCGCCAATGTCCGCGTCCCCAAAGTCCACCTCCCCGCCGTCGTCGTCGTCATCCCCCGCCAACACCGCGCCGCCCTCGTCGTCATCCCCCATGTCCAGCTCAGCACCCCCCACGTCATCCATGCTGTACTCATCGTCCCCCGTCAGCTCCACGTCTCCGCCGCCCCTGCTAGACGCCCCTCCCCGGCTCGAAGCGGCGGCAGACGGCGTCCTCGTCACCGCCGGCGGCGTGGTGGTGGCGGAGGACCGGCCCGCCCCGGTGCCCGTGCCCGTGCCGCCGCCGCTGGTGCCGCCGCCTCCGCCGCTGCCGCCTCCGCCGCGGGTGGACGCCGCGCCGCCGCTGCGGGCCGAGCCCTGGCTGCGAAGGGACTGACCCGAGGCCTGGGGTCCCAGACCAGCCAGCAGTTGGCTTTCTGACGGCTGGCTGCCCATGCCCAGACCAGAGGACTGAGGCCCAAGCCCGCCGGAAGACTGCGGCCCCAGCTTGCTGCCGGACGGCTGCGCGCCCAGGCCCGAGCTGGCGGAGCCCTGCCGCCCCACGGCGCCGCCAGAGGCCTGCGGGCCCAGGGGCGACGGAGGCGTGGACGGCCGCCGCGAGCCCGGCCCTGGGGTGCCCGCGCCGGAGCCCGAGCCGGACCCGGAGCCGCGGGGGGCTCCGCCGCCCGTGCCCGAGCCGCGGCCGGGCGCAGGGCCGCCGCCTGCGGGCAGGCCCAGGCCGCTGCTGGCTGAGGCCTGCTGCGAGAGCGCCTGTGGGGTGGAGGTGGCGGATGGCCGCCTCGCGCCGCCGGGGCCTGGCGGGCCCGGTGGCGGGGCAGGGCCGGGACCCGGGGGCGCGCCCGCGGCCGACCCGGCCGGCCGCTGCCCGCCGGGCCCTCCGCTGCCGCTAGCCGCAGACGATCGCCGGCTGGGCGGCCCTGGCGGAGCGGCACCAACCCCGGATCCTGCTCCTGCACCTCCTGGCGGCTTGGGCTGGGCGGGTGGCGGGGGTGCGGGCTGCTGCCTAGGCGCGGGCTGCTGCGGGGGCTGGCGTGGGGGCGGGGAGGGGCTGGAGTCAGAGTCCGCCAGGCCGCGGCGGGGCGGCGGCGGTCCGCGGTCGGGCGAGGGGCTGGAGTCGTCCATGAGGCCCCGTCGCGGGGGCGGCGCGCCGCCACCACTGGGCGGCGGGCGCTGGGAGGCGGGTGGGGGGCCGGGAGGAAGCACGGCGCGGGGCGTGGTCGGCGGGCCCCCGCCCGAGCTCCGGACAGGCGCGTTTCGGCCCCCGGGGCTGGCGGGCCGGCCGCGGCCTGGCCCCGGAGGGCCCCCTGCGCCGCCACCGCTCGGCCTGCCCGGGGTGGTCGAGGTTGACGGCGTGGCGGAGCGAGGCCGGCCGCCAGGGCTCGGCGCGCCCGCACCGCCGCCGCTGCGGCTGGGCGTCGAGGCCCGCGCGCGCGTGGGGGTGGCGGAGGACCTTGCCGCTGCCGTGCGCCCCTCCGTCAGCCCCTGGGCAGCGGGCGAGTCCAGAAGGCTGCTGCCGCCCGTTGTGGCCTTGCCGCCGATATTGAGGCCCCGCACGGGCCCAATCGGGCCCCACATGGACTTTGGCGTGCTGCCCCCGAACACGTACTTTCGCTTGTCGCCAGGTGTTGCGATGGCGTCCTCATTGGGCAGGGGCCGCCGCTGGGCGCTGCGGGGGCGCGGCGGCGTGTAGCGGCTGCCACCGGCGCCGCCGGGGCTGCGGCTGCGGCCGCGGGCGGTGTCGGGTCGGTCGGGGGAGACGTTGCGGGAGGGCGTGCGGCTGGGGGGCTTGCCCGGCGGGTGCAGCACGTGCCAGGGCGTCATGCTTTCCTTGACGGCTTCGGCCTTCTTGTTCTGCGGAGGAGGTGCGGGGGAAGGCATGGTATGGCGGGATAAGGTGGAGGTCAGGAAGGTGGTGATAAGCGGCGGGGCAGGATGGGGTGGAGGTCGATGGAAGGTGGAGGGCAAGGCACTACGGCACTTGCAGGGCCGGGCACGAGTAAGCAGAAGCAGCGCCTTGCGGCATATGGTCGCATCCTGGTGACCCCCAGCGTCATGTAGGGGCTACCGTTCGCTCACCAGGAGCTCGCGCTGCTTGTTCTGGCGCTTGCGCACGTCCGTCATCAGCCGGTGCACGGCGTTGTCCTCCTGCGGGCGGCGCGGGAGGGGTTCGCATGACAGCCGGGGGGTGAGGGCGAGAGCGCGAGTGCTGTGAGCCCTTGGCTGCCTCCGGCAGCACCCGCAGGCGGGGCCAGGGGAAGGGCTCAAGCACATCGCCACACGACCTAGCCGGCCGGGACGCCGGAGGGCCGCGTCAGTGGCAGGGCCCAAGGCGGCCTCAGGGGCAGGGCAAGAGCACAGTGCTACTCCAGCTGGCCAGCCAGGGCACGGGAGGGCCACTGGCAAGGCTCAACCTCAAGCACAACACCTTGCACCCTCGCCCCAGCCCAGCAATACACGGATACCTCCCTTGATTGTTGCGCTAGGTCTCACCTCCTCGGGCGTGAGCAGCTTCTTCTTGGCGGGCCCCACACTGAGCGTCTCCCAGATGTTGCGCGTCTTCTCCTGCCGCTGCCGCTCCTTCCACTCGGTCACGTCCAGGAACTGCTGGTTGGTCAGGGCCCTGGAGGGGGGCAGCAGGGGTGGGTGGGTTTGGGGCGGGTTGGCGCAGGGAGCAGGGGCCACGACTTGGAGGAGGCCTTGCGCCAGCGCCTGCGGGTGCCCCTAAGCGCGTGGGTAGGCAGTGGGAGGGCTATGGTTACTTGCATCTTCCAAGCTGTACACACGCCTGCTTTGCCATGCGTAGCACTCCATCCCCTCCTTCGCTCCCCCTCCCGTGGACCGTGTGCGTAGCTCTGCACCCCCTCGATCAAAACCCTTGGCCATGTGCCTAGCTCTGCGCCCCCCCTGCTTCGCAACATTGCTACCCACTTGTACACCGCCAGCTTCTTCTTGGTGCCCTTGAGCTCGTCACGGAAGCGCCCCAGCGACTCGTCCTTGTACCGCGCCAGCAGCTCAATGTGGTAGAACAGGTAGTTGCGCACGTGGTCTTCCACCTCGTGCGCCTGTACGGCAGCGGTTGAGACGGTTGGGCGGTTGGCGTTCCGGTTGTCGGGGAGGGGCGTGGGCATGTGAGCATGGCCTCCTCTCGAACTCAAAGCCCCCAACAAACCCGACCACGTCTGCTGGGCTTGAGCGCGGCGCACTTGGCCTGTCGCGTTGCCCTTGACCCCACGGTGCATGGCGAAGCCCAACCAACTCGCCCCGCCAACTACCACCAGCTCACCCTAGCTGCTCAAGCCACGCCGCAACCTAGAACACGACCCCGCCCCACGGCGCTCACCTCCTCCTGCCGCCCCAGCTGGCGCAGCACGTCGTCCTGCTTGTACCCCTGCGCCCGCATGCGCTCCGCCTTGCGGTCGCGCACGCGGCGGCGCTTCTCCCAGCCCACCAGCCACTCCTGCCGCTGCTTCTCCATGGCACGCAGCTGCAGCTTGTACACCGGGTCGCCGCTGGTGAGGGGGGCAAGAGGGCGTGGGGTCAGGGGCGTGGGGCAGGGGTGAGCGAAGAAGGCTGGGAGCCAGGAGGCAAGGAGATGGCAGCATGGAGAGGGCTACCACGCCCCACCCCGTACCCCGCAGCGCCGTCACCACACTGTGGCTCGTCGCCGTTTGGCCTCCCCCTCCTCAACACTTCGCCAGCTCCCTCATGCGCTCACTCCCAGTACATGTCGTCCACGGACGGCGGCTCCTGCGCCAGCTCCTCGAAGCCGTAGCCGCGCTCCTGGCAGCGGCGCCACGCCTCCTCCCAGTCCGCACGCATGCGCCGCAGCTCCAGCGCACGGCTGCGGGGTTGAAGGTTAGGAGGGCAGAGATTTGTACGCACAGGAGGCCTGCCGGGGACCAAAACTTAACCACCGACGAGCTTGCAACGCGTGCTCCGCAAGCTTTCGCGGCACCGCTCCAGCCCACCCATCCCCACTGCGTCCCAGCTCCACCCACTTGATCATGGCGTCCAGAGCCCAGTTGAAGTCCACGGGTTGCTCCTGCGGCCTGGCCCGGTGTCGCCGGCTGCCTCCTCCTCCTCCAGCCCCGCCGCCTCCGCCTCCGCCAGGCGCACCGCCGCCCCCGAGTGCGTCCGTCTCCGCAGCCAGGCCCAGTCCCTCGCCTCCTCCTCCGCGTCCCTCCGCCCCTGGCAGCGGCAGCCCGTCCGGCCCCAGCTCTCCCTCCAGCGGGGCCGGCCCTAGCCCGCCGTCGGCCCCGAGCCCGAAGTCGCCGCCCTCTCCGCCCGGCCCTGGCCCTGGCCCGCCCGGCGGCGCCCCGTCCTCCCCTCCGAAGCCCCCCAGGCCATCGTCTCCATACTCGTCCTGCCCCGGCCCGGGCTCGGGCTCGGGCGGGTCGATCTCTGGCAGCACGGGTGAGAGTTCGGGTTCGGTGGAGTGGGGCCAGCCCATCGCGAAGAACACCTCGCGGTCGGCCTTGGCCTCGTACGCCTCGGCGGCCTTCATCTTCATCTGGAAGGTCACCGGCTGCGGAGGGCCCAGCGCCTTCTTGAGCTTGACCTGTGGAGAGGGGCACGGGGGAGGGGCCGGGGAGGGAGGAAAGGGTGGGAGGATGGGGGAGCGGTGAGGAGGAGGAGGAGGACAGCATGAGATGCAAACCGAGCAGCGCTCCGCGCTCGGTGAGGCGGGAATACAGGTGCGCGGCGCGCGGTAGCGCACACGGTCCCAGCGCCTGCCAGCGTGACCTGCTGTTGGCCCGGCTCGCCTGCATGCCGATGTTCTCCTGGCCCAGGGTGTTGAAGGTGCGGTCGCGGCCGTCGATCTGGTGCAGCGCCCCCGCTTGGCTGCTGGGCACCCACACGTGCTTGCGGTCGCCGTTGCGGTCTCGCTCGGGCCCCCACTTGACGCTGCGGGGCGGGGGAAGGCGAGGGGCGGGCCGGGGCAGCGGAGCACGGTGAGGCAGGCCTCAGGCGCAGGCGTAACCCGTGAGGTTTCGGAAGCGAGCCAGCGAGGGGCCAAACTGACTGCCTTTCTGAATCACGACTGCGCTCACACCTTGGATTCCGGCAGGTCGTGGCAATCATCAGCTGTGCGACACCACACACCGCGCAACACGGCCATGACCACCCTCGACCAACCCGCGCTGCCTCACCCGTGCCGCGCCACGAACTGGCACATCTTGACCATGGCGATGGCGGATTTGAGCTTCTTCTGGCGGTCCATGTAGTACATGGACAGCAGCCAGCGCCAGGTGGTGCGCTTGGGCACCATGCGCGTCTCGCCGCCGTCGTCGTCGCCGCCCACGTCGTCGTTGCCCTGCGGTGGTGGCAGTGGTGGGGATGGCGGTGGTGGGAGGAGAGGGAAGAGGAGGATCGCTGGGTGCCCGGTGCTTGCCCTGGTGTGTCAGGTGGCTGACGGGCTTGGCTGCCATATCGCTGCACATCTTGACTGCTGATTGAACGTCTAGCGCACTTCAGATTCGCCCCCCCGTAAGCAGCCAAAGCCTTGGGGCAACCTCCAACGGCCTCACAGCACGTGGTGCCGTACGCACCTGCACCTTCTTGCGCAGGTAGTCGGGGTAGTACTGCTCCACCTCCTCAAAGTCGTACAGGTGGTTGTCGGGCCGGTTTGGTGCGGGCGGCCGAGTTCCGCGTGCACGGACCTGCGGGCGGCGGCGCAAGGCTCGTTTTCTCAACATCGGCTCCATCAGCATCGGCTCCATGGGCTCCATGGGTGTGTGGGATGAATTCATGCCACGCCCCCCTCCCCACACACTCCCCAGCACAACTGCAGCCGTCTAAGCACAGCCTGGGTTCTTGTATTCTCTGCTTTCCTGGGCTGCCTACTCGTCTTTACGACAGGGTAAACAGTCTCAACATACCATGATGGTGTTGCTGGTGATGGTCTCGAACTTGTAGCCCCGCTCCCCGAAGTAGCGGCGGATGCGGTTGTCGAACGAGTCCCCGAAATCCTGCTCCATCTGCGGACAGGGAGGGCACATTGAGGCAAAGGTTAGCACATAAAGTTACGAGTTGGACAGGCAAAACGCGCTGTGAAGGGCTTCTGGACAACAAGCACCGCATGCGCCGCTCCTGCGCCCGTATCAATGCACCCAATGCTCTTTGCTGCTGCTCCGCGGCCCGCACACCCGGCCAACCACCCTCCCATATCTTCGCCGCACCTCGGCCTTGGTCTTGACCAGCGCGCGGATCATGCGGTTGACCAGCTTCTCCAGCACCAGGTCGCCCTCGGTCTCCTCGCCGTCGTCCACGAAGCGCCTGAACCAGCGGGCCAGGCGCACCTGGGGCACGGGGCGGAGGGAGGGGAGGGCGGTCAGCGTGGATTAAGGTGAGGTGAGGTGGGGCAGGGGCATTGGAAGAGGACGTTGGGCAGAAGCCAGAGGGTTGGTGCTTGCGTAGGATAGGGTGTGAGGAGGTGACTCAAGAAGAGAAGGAGGGATCAGGTCGAGGCGGGCTGGGCGAGGCAGGGCGCGGGGCTGCAGGTGTTCATCAGACAGGGCACTTGGGGAACAGGGTGGAGATGATTGTCAGGTAGGGCCACTGGGGAACAGGTGTCAGGATGAAGAGGTGTCTTGGCAGTAAGGAGCAATACTGGTAAGCCACTGCGCCGCACCTTGTCCTTGGCGAAGGAGCGGTACTGCTGCAGCTCCACGTTGTCGCTGCCGCGCTTGAACTTCTTGTGCATGCTGTTGTTCTTGGCGCTGCCGGGGACCTGGAAAAGGCAGGGTGGGGACAGGGCGGGGCGGAGATGGCTCAGAGGGGTAGCTGGTGGGGCATGCGGAAGGAGGGGTGGCTTCCCAACTGCGCACCAGCGGCCCACCAGCACCCCACATCGTCTCCCCAGCCGCTCACCCAGTAGTTTGTCCAGTATTTGGACTTGGACTGCTCCTCGTCCTCGCCCTCGCCGCCCCCGCCGCGCCGCTTGAGCCCCATGCGCTCCCGCCGCTTGCGCCGCGCCTCGTCCTTGGCCTCCCGCTCCTTGCGCATCGTCTCGAACTCCCAGTCCATGCGCCGCCAGAAGGGCACGCGGCTGGTGAGTGCCTTGGCCACAATGTCGCGCACCGCGCCCGACGGCACCTCCTGCAGCCGCAGCGTGCGGGGCCGGAACGTGAAGTCGAGCCGCGGGTCCTCACCGGGCCGCGCGTAGCGCTCGGGGTAGCGGTTGACTGGCCGCGTGCCGCGCCCCACGGGCTGCCAGGGTACGGCCGCGTCGGCGCCGTACTCGGCCTCCGCGAGCGCCGCCGAGGTGCGCTTGTGCCCCTGCCCGTCGTCGTCGCCCTCCTCGCCGTGGCCGGGCGGCGCCGCGCCGCCGACGGTGCTGGCGTTCTTGCCGCCCACGCCGATGACCATGCCCGGCCGGCGGCTGCTGGGGCCCAGCACGTCCCGGTGCTTGAGCTCCAGGTCCTTGAGCTTGCCGCGCAGCTCCGCCATTTGATGCTCCGTGAGTTCCTTGTTGTTGGTGAGCTGCTCGATGATGCTGTGGGAGCGGGGAAAGGGTGATGAGGTGCGTGGAGGGAGCAGGTAGGAGGGGTGCTGAGGGTGATGGTGTGCGTGGAGCTGCAAGGGGGTGTAAGAGGTCACGGGCCTCGGCAATCTGGAGAACCGCAGACAGTTCCGTTTGCAAGCTTCCCGATTAAGGTTCACCAAATTAACCCCTGTGCGGAAGCTGAAGCCGGTTAGCAACACTCACGCTGCGTGCTGGTCTGCCCTGTGCCGCGCCTTGTCGAGTTGGTACAGCAGCTTGGCGCGCTGCTCGTACACCGTGATCTTGCCGACGGCTGGGCCCAGGTAGGGCTCGGGCGGGACCACACCGGGCCCCGTGCTGGCAGGCCGGCGAGCCACCTCCTGCTCGTTAGCCCGCCGCCGCAGCTCCGCCACGCTGCAAGCAGGAACACGGGTTCAAGGCGTCACCGTGTCATGCTAAACAGCAAGCCCAACACGGAAGCTCTGCTAGGGGCGCCTCTGTCTCCCGGAAGGGGGCCTTCCTTCAGCCTTGGGCCCTTAACCAATCCCTCCTCCCGCAAGGCCCGGCCCGCCTCACCGCTCCGCCTCGTTCTTGGGCCTCTGTGCGGCGCTGGGCGGCAGGCCCTTCTCAGCGCGCGCCTTCTCCATCGCCTCGGCCGCCTCCTTGAGCTCTGCGGCAGGGCAGACGCGGGGGGGCAGACACTACCCTCAGCACAGCTGGAACTGACGGCGCCTTGCACCCTCCACCAAAACCAGAAGCGGCGTGTCCCGCCCCGCGTCAGCCCCGCCCCACTCCAGGCGTCTGACTCCTGGCCCATACTCAACCCAGACCTACTACCGGCGGCGTCCCGTGGGGTAAGCACCCACCACGCCCGCACAAACCCACAACTTTCCTCATCCAAAGCGCACCTGCGATTGCGCCCAGCAGCGCCCGGCGGTGGCCCAGCGCCAGGATGCGCAGGTCCCGGGCCAGCTCCGGCTCCCCCAGCGTCAGCAGCAGCGAGCCGTCCACGGAGTGGTGCACGAACTTGATGCGGTACTGCCCCATGCCGATGAAGTCCACCCACGTGGCCACCTCGCGGACTGAGGAGGGAGGGCGTGGGGGTTGGTGTGCGTCAATGCGTGGAGGGTCGAGGGGGAAGGGCGTGAGGATGTGAGGGTGTGTTTGTGAACGGTTGAGGAGGGAGTGCGTGGAGCTGTGTTCGTGTGCGGGAGGTTGCGCCAGTGGCGATGCAACAGCGCCGGCGCTCAGCCCACACTCAACGCCAGACCACATGCAACGCAAGCGGCGCGCCACACCAAGCCCACAGCCCCTGGCGCAACTCACTGTCCCAAGTGCTGGGGTGCCGGCTCATCATGTCGTCGAGCAGGGCGGCCTGCCGCTCACGGGGGGCCATGGCCGACAGGGGCCTCCGCCGGCCGCCCATGGCGTGGGGACCCTGCGAGCGAGGGTGCCCCGCAGACCCCGGCCGCCCATCCCCTCGGTACGCGCCGCGCGTGTGGCTGTGCCGCAGCTCGCCGTCCCAGCTCAGGTCATCCGCAAAGTCGTCCATGTCCTCATCGCCGTACTCGTCGTACTCCTCGCCGTACCCGTCACCGTCGTACGGGCCCGGCGCACCCGGCCGCTGCGGCGGCGTGCGGTACTGCTGGCGGGCGCCGCCACCGTCGATGCTGTCGCCGAAGTCCTCCGTCTCCTCGCCGTACTCATCGCCGTACACGCCTTCGCTGGATTCGCCCACATAGCCCCGAGGCGGGATGCCGCGAGGCGGCGGGCGGCCGCCGCGGGCGTCTGGGGAGTCCAGGGAATAGTCCATGGAATCCTCCGTCTCTTCGTATACCACTGGCTGCGTAACGCGCTTGTACGACGGGCCCGCGCCGGGCTTTGGCGGCAGCAGCGACGGCGCGGGTGCGGCCCGGCCGGAGGGTAGCGGCGGCCGTGAGCCGAACGAGTCGTCCACCCCCAAGGAGTCCGCCAGGGAGTCCTGGGGAGCGGGAGGCCGGTAGCTGCCGCCTCCAGCACCCGCGCCCCGGCTGTTCAGGGACGAGATCCGAGCCACCTCTCGATCCACGTCATCAGTCAGCCCGAATCCACCGTCGTCCTCGTCGCCAAAGTCGTCGCCCGGGGCAGGGCCCCGCCGGCCAGGCGGAGGGCCCGCCGGCATGGCGGGCGGCTCCTGGAAGCTGATCCGTCGCGTGGGCGGCGCGGGTTTGGGGGCCGGAGGGGCGTCGTTGAGCAGCCCTGCCAGCTCATCATCGTCCCCTGCCAGGTCGGCCAGGCTGCCGCCCCCTTGTGGAGGCAGCCCCCCAGGCGCGTGCGGCGGCAGGCCCACGCTCCGCTGTGAGGGGTTGGACGAGGGGCCCGGCAGGCCCAGGCTGCGCTGGGAGGGGTTGGACGAGGGGCCCGGCAGGCCCAGGCTGCGCTGGGAGGGGTTGGACGAGGGCGGTGGCAGCGGCGCCGGTGGTCGACCAGACGGGGGCCCCGCCTGGCGCTCGCCTAGTAGGTCTGCGAGTTCTGGGTCGTCCGCCTCTAGAGACATGTCTGGGTCGGTGTAGCCTGCCCCAGCTGGGGCCGGGGCGGGGGGCCGAGGTGGCCTGGCCCCGGGCGGTGGGTTGTGGTCGATCTCGATGTCTCCCCCCAGGTCATCGTCCCCAAACAGGTCCCCGTCGTCGTCCCCCCCGCTGGCTCCTGGCGGCGGCCCACGCCCTGGTAGCGGCGGTGGCGGTCTGCCGTCACCGCCCCCGATACCGAGCCCGTCATCTCCAGTATCGCCGAAAAGGTCACCGTCGTCGTCCGGGGGCGGCGGGGGCCGCCGAGCTGCCGGGCCCGGGGGCGGAGGCCGCGGGGGTGGCGGGGCGGCGCCCGCGCCCCCCGAGTCGCCTAGCCCAAAGTCGTCTTCGCCGTCATTGCTGAAGAGGCTGTCCCCCGTAACGCGGCCCTGCGGCTGTAGGGAAGGAACAGGAGGATTGGGGTCCTCAGCACGGGCTGCAGCGCTGGGACCGGGGTGCCCACAAGAACGCAAGCAACCCACCTTGCCCGCACGGGGAGCCGGCGGACCGCCAAAGTCGTCATCGTGCTGCGGAGTGGAGGATACCGTGGGGTTGAGAGCCGGCCGTGCAGGGTGTTAGCAATAGCAGCGACAGCCATGGACAGCGTCGGAGTCGCCTACGTCTATGTCGAGGTCGGCTCCAGGGTCATCGCCGTCCAGACCAAAGTCATCGCTGTCCTCGGCCATTTCCTAGCTGCTCCAGCGCAGCGAGCGCGGAGTCAAACCCGGAAGAGCATGTCTCTCTAATCAGCGCAAACCAGTCCCGCGTGTACTTCAGGCGCAACTAGCTATCGTTCTTTGGCTAGGGCGTAAGTTGGGGCTGCCACAGCGTCGTGGGTGCCGATGCGACTGGTTGTCGCGGAAGCGGCAGACTTGGCCTCGCTGAGCTGGCACTGACTATGTGTTCTTACTGGAAAGCCACGAATGCGGAGCAAGTTGGGGTACAGCTCTACATCACACCCGAGAGGGGAGGCACGCATGAGAAATTACACGGTCTCGAGTCTCGATGGGTCTCGACGCTTCTTCATCCACGCAGGGCAGTCCCCGCTTCCCCCGCGTCCGCTGGCGCACCAGGCACCACTCTTCCGGTGTGCAGTCTGTGCATTGCCCACGACCCGCTGCAGCGCTGCTCCGGGTACCCATCACCACGTTCTGAGCCGGACGGCCGCTCGCCGCCCCCGGCTTGCCATGGAGGCTGCGCTTTAGCACGTCTGCCCGGGGGTCCTGGGCGCTGTTCCCTTGCCTTGCGCTTGACCGTGGCTACTCATGCCTTGCAAGAGACCCCCTCCATGCCTCAACGGTGTGGTCGACGAAGTCCCTTGACAACCCCACCCTTCCGTCCCACCGTCAACAGCAACAGCATGCCGGTTACTCTAGCGTAGCCGTTCTCAGCCGCATCCCCGACTACATCTGCTGCGCATACCGCTCCGTGTAGTGCTAGACAGCCCTGTTGCTAGTGCACTGTATGGAGGCTATGCCCCCCAACCCCACCCTTCAGGGCCCGGTGCTGGTGACAGTGGGGCAGGAACACGATTCCACTGTGGACGCGGCTTACACGGCAACCCGCCCCCGCGAGCAGCATCTTCAATAGCGGATGCGGCAGAACCACCTTCAACTTGTACCACTCGCACTCAACATGTTCCTACAGGCTACGCTTGCCGGGCACCGCCAGAGGCAAACACCTCGGGCTTGCCTGGTCCAGCGCCCTGCCTCGCAACTCGCGCAGCGGCAGTGGCCGCACCCAATAATCGTGCATGGCCCCTGAATCACTGACTACCTACGCTCAACAACTCGGCCGGATAATAGCAGACCTTTCGCACTTATATGCAGGGACACTCTCCCTCGTTCCCTCGTCAAGGTGACAATGAGCCGCCCGCTGTGCATGTCGAAGGGCCCATCCGCCCTCCAACGCCGCCCGCCTTTATCCATTGAGGTGACCACCATCCAACCGCCAGCCGTGGTCCACAGCCCAACCATACCCACCGCGCAACACAACCAACACACTTCTACCAGGCCTTGGCGCAACAAAAGCGCTAGGCGGAGATAAAAAAAGGCACATCACCCATCTGAGCGAGGCGAAGGCAATGGTTTAGGAACCGCCGCGGCCACAAGTAGCCCGCAGCACGGTCGCCAAATACTTGCGATGAGGTCGGCCCCATCGCAAGCTTGAGAGAGCACGTCATCTTTTAGGGAGTCGCCAGCGCACACCGTTGGGAGGTTGGGTCCCGCGGCAGACGACTCGTTAACACATTCGACAGTCAGCATAGCCTCAGATCTAGATCCGGGGAGTCCGAAGCAGCGCTGCAGCGTCCGCGCCTACTAAGCCTCTAGTAGGCATTAGCGGCCGTCGCGCCATGAACAGGCAAAGCACAAGCACGCGCTCGAGTACCGTACGTGAGTACATCGATGATCAGGGCCAGAACTAATTTGACCCTGAGGGAAGAACACTGGGTTTGCTCTCTAGGTGGGCTGCTGCACGACAATTGCAGCTGAGGAGCCCGGCGCACACACAGACCGCATACACAGACAAAGACGGGAGGCGAACACACTCACGACGACCAGGAAGCAAGCAAACCTGCCCGGATTCGGATCATTGAGCTAAGACTTGGCTGAGATGCCCGGCCTTCTAGAAGGCCAGAGACGTCTGGCGCCGCAGGTTTTGGCGCCTGCTCTTGAGCGACTTGACGTTCGGAACGCTGCTGAGGCCGGCGGGGACCGACGTGGAGCGCCTCATCATGACCGCGAAGCCGCTAGCCATGGCCACGGCCAGGAGGCCCTTAACGCGGGTGGGCACGACCTTGCCCAGGGGCAGGCCCGAGCTGCCCTGACGGCTGAGGCTGCTGGCGCCGCCGCCCAGCGCCGCCGAACCGCCCGCGTTGCTGCTGTCCATGGAGCACAGCGACAGGGCGCTCTGGGAGGCGTTCAGGCGGCCGATCATGTGGGGAGCGCCGCCGGCGCTGCTGGGCGCTGGCGAGGCGGTGCCGTTGGCCGGCGGGTTGGGCACGCCGTTGTAGCCATAGGCCATGGCGTCGGGCTCGTTGGAGCCCACGCGCGCGCGGCGCGCGCCGATGAAGTCGGGGGTGCACTCCGACAGCGTCTTGACGAAGCCCCACATGCCGTGGCGCACGGCGAAGCGGGACAGGTTCTCCATAATCTTGAGCTGCTCGTGGTGGAACAGCAGCGTCTCCGTGGCCGGCTTGTCGCTGCCCCACGGGTCCGCCACGGTGCGGGAGCGCCACATCGAGTAGTAGTCGTCCACGCGCACCACTGGGCTGTCCTTGCGGGCCGAGGAGTGGTCCACGACCTGCTCGGCAGGACAGGGCAAGGGCCAGAGTGGCACGGGAGGTCAGGGAGGAGTCCACGATGCAGCGATGGCCACTGGCTTAAGTGAGCATGGCTGCAGGTTTGTGCCTTCGCCCTGTGTGCGCGCACCTTGGTGAGGCCGTACATGGCGTCATCCTGCTTGAACAGGCGCCGAGCGATGAAGTACTCCCGGTCCGACAGGAACTTGAAGGGGAAGCGGCGCACCCAGCGCACCACCTGCTGGCGCTGCGCGAAGTCGCCGTTCTCCACCACCTCGTGGTGGATAATCATCGAGTCCTGCGCGGGGCGAGGCAGGGAACGGGGGCCAATTCAGGGTACGCGCACAGGGGGCACGAGAGGGGCTGCGGGGCGCCCAGCTGTGCACTCCATGCTCCCCAGCCTGTGGCACGGCGGGCGCCTCCCAGGCTACCAGCTTACCCATTTCGGTCTGAAGTCGTCGTCGAAGTAGAGGTCGATGAACTCCTGCGCCGTGGCGTCCGGGCTGATGGTGACGCTCTTGTACTCGGACTTGCCGTTCTGCAGGGTGAAGCGGCGTGCGAGGAGGGCGGGCTCAGAGGCGTGAGGCTCAAAGCCAGAGCACAGCGCAGGGCAAAAAGGCCAGCGCACAAGTCTGACTCCCCGGTGGGGCCCTGGTGGGTTAGGTATGCAAGGCTGTGGTCCCAACGACCATGGGAAAGCCGTTAAACCCGGTGTTGCCAGCGCATAGTCATGAGCGTGCCCAGGGGGCGTTGAGCCCTGTCCGCTCGAGACCAGCAGCCACTCGGGCCAGGTCAGCTGGCAGCATCGCCCAACCCCCACCACTCGCTTTTCACAGGCAACCGACCCGCTCACCGCCAGCGTCCGGCGCCAGGCCGTGTAGCGGACAAGGCCCGGCAGGTCCTTCTCCATCATCACCTCCCAGGCGGAGGCACCCGGGCAGTCGCCATTGGCCTCCATGTGGTACTGGAAGAAGGCCAGGTCCTTCTGCGTGACGTACCTGCAGAGTGGACAGGGTGAGGAGTCTCAACCTAGCGCGCCAAGAGCGACCGCGCGGCGTGGAGTTCCAGGCAACACCGTCCCATGGTCGCCGATGCGAAGCCGCGCTCTCACCAGTTATCCGCATCGCGCGTGGTAGTGGTGGCTACAACGTCCTCCACACCACCCTCGGCGGCAAGAGCCGGGAAGTCAAAGTGCCAGCCCTGACCCTGGCTCCAATGCAGGAGCGCCTTGCAGAACGACCGGAATGTGCCCGGCCTGGTGAAGTGCGTCCAGACCGTCCTGTGAGGAGAGAGGGTTACGCGGGCCGTCAGCTCCGTTTCGGGCAGCAAGGTTGCACCTGTCAAGGGGCCCTTGACCGCGCCCGCCCCGCTGCCTCCGCATCAAGCCCTTAGAGACCGCTAGGCTCCACTCGTGAAATCGGCCAGGTTCGCAGGGCCGGATTCCCCAAATTCACTTTGGCCAGAGAACCTTACCGGACGATGAGGGCAAAGTGATAAAAGCCCAGCGCCCAGCGGAAGTTTGCCGGAAGGGACATCACCGTCCACGTCGCAGCCTGTCCCTTGACAGGGCGAGGCAGCTGCGGTGGGGCAAAAGAGGCGATGAGACTTCCGAGCGGACCTCACTTCCCATCGGCGCAGCGCGCACACTTGCCAGGTATCCGATGAGGGCGCCCAGCAGCCACACAGGGAGGATTGCGTAGAATGCGGGGCCCCACATAGCGGGGTCCCCCCAGAACGCGGCGGCCTCGGGTGCCATGGCTCCGCGCTCTAAAAGCGCTGTGGGAGCGCGGGGGCAAGTTGCCTGCAATCCTATGTGTACAGTCGCTGTGTGGCGAAGGTGTGTGTGGCGACCGCAGGGGAGATACTCGCTGCTTAAGATCGCTAATTGCGTCGGTTGCACGACAGCGCCGGGTACCAAGAGTGTGTGAAGGGCGCCGTCGCGTCCACAGAGTTATGTACCGCGCAATCGCCTCGCTTTTACACACGGCCTCGGACAATGCCGACCTCGGGGCACCTGTGGGTACGTGCTTGCGTGCGTCCGTGTCGACGGCGCCGCTGTCAGCCCCCGACGCCTCCCGCGTCCCCCCACAGGCCGCCGTCCACCCAGAAATCCCCCCCTTAATGCCTACCCTCTCATGTGCCCTTACATAGCAGTCCTCAAGGGCGATACTTGCGAAAACGGTGTGCGGCTGTGCCCGATGACGATGAGCATGTTGGCGCTCCCATTACCGACCGAGAAGCGAAGCGAGCGTGCTAACCGGTCCAACATTTCGATGGTGAAGGTGACTCCTGAAGCCATCCCAGGTGCACCCGACGCCCACCAACGTGAGGCCCTGGTGGTGGCAGGCGGAGGTGTGCTGGAGCTGCCGCGGAAAGTCGCGGCCGCGTCAGCTTGACTGGTCAAGGCCCAGCCGCGCTCATCGCGGAGGACAGGGCCCACCTGGCTAGCAATGCTGCCCTCCGTGGACGAGGACAAAGACAAGGAGAGGCTTGAAAGGCCAAAAGTTGACACGGATACCTCAGCGTGGTGAAGCACAACTGAGCAATCCAACAGGGTCCCTCCACACGCCTTCTGTGGACCCCGTCGCAGCTACCGCTTGTGCTGGAGCTGTGGCCTGCCTTGCTTTTCACGGCTTCCGCAGACGTACCCGCCCACCGAAGCGTCCCTCCTCAGCAACTTGACCAGTCAGGCTGCGAGTCCTGCGACGACAAGGGCACTGAGAGCCACCAGCCGTTGACCGGCTCTTGGTTGTGCTGAGCGCTCCACGCCTGAAGGGACAGCAGCGCCGGCCAGGGGTGTTTAGGTGCTACCAAGCGACCAGGGGACAGGCTCCTCGCCACGGGTTATGCCCGGCCGCTCCAGGCCAACAACTCACCAACCCTGCTTCACCTCCGACGCCGGCCTTGACCCTTCGTTGAACCTACCTTGTCAACCCGTTTCCTGCAGGTGGGCTGAAATGGCAAGTGGCAGGCATGTGGGTGCGTGACATTGGCACCCCGCACACCTGCCGCACACGGCATAAAAGTCAGGCAGCGGGAGCTCAAGCGCCCAACGACTCTCAACTGGTAAGTAGGCAAGAGTAGTCGGAAGAACCGCAGCGTTCGCCTGCTTCTTGGGTCCGGCGGGGCCTGGCGGGGCTTCCTTCTTAGTCCGAGACGGAGTGCCCGTCAAAGGCCATGCGAAGGCACCAACCAAGAGTCTGCTGGTGTGTGGGACAGGAGGGGCGAGAAGGGTGACATGCGCAGCACCCGCCCGCAGGTGTACCCTTTGTCCCTATCCACAGGCGACGGCGAACACTCGGTAAGCTCCCCACAGGTCTGCGTAGTCTGCGGAACACGCCCTACGCCACAACCAAGCGCCAGCATACTCTCGTGAAGATAGAGGGCGTGGGTGGGTACGGAGTTCAGGCTCTTGGGTTAGAAGACATCAACGAAGCGAAGCGCTTGGTTGTGGCGTAGGCTCTTGGGTCTTGGCTTGGTAAGGAGTGCCCAAGCGAGCGGCTAAGCGCACACGCAAGTTGGCAGGCCACATTTTGACGGAGGGTGGCCGCCAAGCCGAAGACTTAGACCGCCCAGATAGCACTACGCCATGGAGTTCTGGAGGGTGCTGGCAAGGCGATGGTCCGCAGAGCACCCCATTGGGGTGGGGTCAGCGGGTTAACGCAAACGCGAGGTATCGTATGGCCTGGACCTCCTGGGGGCAACGGGGTGATTTGAGCGGGGTAGCGCGGGAACGCACGTCGGGAGACACGGATGCCCGAATGTGCACCAACAGGGGACCTCGTGGCACCGTTCTGTAGCTTTTGCTTTCGCTAGTGAAGCAGCAGCTAGGCGCACTGCGTAGGCTGAGCTGTGCGCGAGAGCATTGCGGTCGAGATCGCGCTTTGCGCGCGACAAGTAGGATGACCTCCCAAAACCTGTGCTAGTTGCGGACGGCCTTACTCGTAGGGCCCGGCTTCGGCTGCGGTCCAGACAACCGGGGCAGCCATGGAGCCTGAACCGGGGCTCGGAGGGGCGGCAGGCGGTAAGTCGCAACGCTGGGCCGTGGGGCCTGAAGATAGCGCTGAAGAACACCTCTCGGCGGCGTTTGGGCTGGTAGCGTGGCCTGCCAAGGGGCTGCCTGGCGCATCGCCCCGACGCCGAGCGTCAGCAGCTCGTGGACCGAAACGCACTGCGGCCCGGCCCCTCGGAGTGCATGCATGGCACTCTCAGACCTTGCGAAGTACCTTTCTGGTGCCACCCACGACGAGCACTCGTTTGTGTGCCCCCCGACCCCACTCGCCTGCACCCTCGGCAGACGCCAAGCCCAAGGCGACAAAGCCCCGTGCAACGAAAACACCCCTGCAGAAAGAGGTGCTGGAGGCCTCATACCAGCGTAAGTGACTGGTCTACACGGCTGCCCCGCCTGTGCCAGTACGCGCAGTGTGCCTCACATGTTCCTTCTCAGGTTTACACCGAGGGGTCCCCGTGGCAGGCAAGCGTTGCGTCCTTGACTCCACCACCTCCCCCTCTCCCGCCATATCACTACACTACCCTTGCTCCAGTCAACCAACACCCGTCAATGGAGCACCGCAAAGCGCTGGGGGACCGCATCGGGCTGACGGAGCAGGAGGTTCAGGTGAGCCGTTACATGTTGCCGCACGACGGGTCAAACCTTTGACACCCTCTTGGTCTAATGGAGGTTCCATCAACCCGTGGGCGTCCTGCCATGAGTGGCGCTCTCACGAGATCCAAACGCAGGCGGGGATCCTTGCTAACCGCGGCTCTTCCGTACCCTGCAGGCCTGGTTCACAAACCGCCGGCGGCGGGACAAGCTAGCGGAAAAGAAAGCAGCCTCAACCCCCACACCCGAAGGAGGGGGCTCCCCCGGCGCAGCCGCCGCAGTAGCCGCGCCTGCCGCCGGCGCACCAGCGGCAGCGGCCCCGACCGCAGCCGCCGCCGCGCCTGCCGGCGGGGCCACGCCGGGCTCAGCCAAGCCCAAGGCCCCGCGCGCGCCGCGCGCGCCCAAGGCCTCCCCGGGCGGTGCCGTGCCCGCCTTGGGGGCGCCCTCCCCCTTGGGATCAGCCGGGGCCCCGGGCGCGGCGGCCGCGGGCGCTCCGCCCCGTCCCCCGATTCTCGGCATGCCCGGCGCACCGCCCGTAGCCGGCGCCCCGGCCGGCCTCGCCATGTACAACGCGCCTGTCCCGGGCATGCCGTCGGGGTCCGTGTCTGCGGCCGCGGGGTCGGCGTTTGAGGAGGAGGAGGACGAGACGGAGGACGCCGACGAGGACTCGGGCATGGCGGCGGCGTGGGAGGGCATCAACGCGCTGTGCCAGGTGGCGCGCGCGACGCTGCCGGTGCCGTTCCGCGAGGACGGGCCGCCGCTGGGGTTCCTGTTTGACGAGGCGCCCGTGCCAGGGGAGCGCGCGGGCGGCGGCGGCGGCAAGCGGCGGCGGATCGTGCTGGGGCACGACATGGTGGCGGAGGCGGACGAGGAGGGCGTCAAGAGCGTGTTGCTGCGCAAGCCCAAGGCGGCAGGTGCGTCGCCGCAAGGGTCGGGCAAGCCGGGTCTGAACGGGGCCGATAGAGACAGGAGAAGCGCCACAGGGGGATGGGGGCGGGCAGGAAAGGTCAAGGTCGGAACGGGGCCAACTAGGCAGCTGGAACGCCGCAGCAGGGCGGGGGCTGTGGTCCTCCGTTAACGCTGACGGTTGCTTTCGTTCGGCCGCTGAGTCAGCGTTGGTGACATCACCCCTTCGCTGCCGCAGCCGTGCCCTCCCCTGTGGGCGTGATGACCCCGGCGGAGCTGGAGATGCGGCGGCAGGCTCTGGCGGCGCAGCAGCAGGCGCTCCTGGCGCAGCAGGCGGCGGCGGCGGCGGCGGCAGCGGACAACCCGGATGCCGCGGCGGCGGCGGCGGGGCGGAACAAGCTGGCCGACGCGCTGGCCAAGGTACGGCGGTGCTTTTGCGCCTTTGCGTGTGGGATCGGATGGGAGCGGCGGCGTAGCGGACCGCTCGCGACGGAGGCTCTGAGTTGGTAGTGTACGCGCGAGCCTCAGCCTGGTACGCGCAAGCCTCAGTACTGGCCGAGAGAGGAAGCCCTCACTCGTCCCTCACCCTCTCCTCTCCCCCCCCTCCGCCCCGCAGGAGCAGGACCGTCTGCGCCGCGAGCTGCTGAAGCAGCAGGAGCGCTTGGAGCGGGACCGCAAGCGGGAGGAGGACGAGCGGGGGCGGGAGATGGAGCGGCACGAGCGGGAGCGCAAGAAGATGCAGGACAAGATGGAGAAGGAGCGGGGTGAGGGGAGGGGCGGGGATGGGGAAGGGGAGGGGAGGGGAGGCCAGGGAGGGGGGGTTGATCGGGGACGGGCGGGGAGGGTGGAAAAGGTGGGGTACGCTTGGCTTGGCTTGCCCTGGAGGGCGCGAGGGGCACAGGGGGGGCAGGGACGGAGCTGGGAAGGGCGCGGCAGAGCGCTGGGCGGCCTCAGCCGACAAGCCATGACCCGAGACCTGGGGCGCCCTTCTAGTGTGCAGCTGCGCTGGCCCCTCGCTGCGTGGCCATGGCGCTGATGCCAGGGTGACTGACTGCCTTCCCCCGCTGCACGTTCCCCCCTGCGCTACTCTCCCTTTGTGCCCTGCAGCCAAGGAGGAGGCCCGGCGGCTCAAGGAGGTGGAGCGGCTCAAGATTGCCGAGGAGCGGGAGCTGCGGCGCCTGGAGGCGGCGCGGGAGAAGGAGCGCAAGGCGGAGGAGCGGCGGCGGGCGGTGGAGGAGCGCAAGAGGTGCGGGGGCGGGGGGTGGGCAGCTAGGGGCCGGCAGGAGAGGGCATGCCGTGAATGCGACTGGGGAAGTGTGCGACGGGGTTGTGTTGTCGGGAAGTGATAGTCCCAAGACGCTTTGCTGGGTGCGTCTCGCCTCCCTTCCTGCCGGTTATACGTAACAAACCCCACCCGCTCTGCTCCCCCCTTCCCACCCCGCCTTGTCCGCCCATAGGGAGAAGGACGCCATGCGCGCGCTCAAGCAGCAGGAGAACGCCGTGCTCCGGCAGCGCAACCGGGAGGGCGCGGCGCAGCCCCCGGACGACGAGGAGCTCGAGTACCAGCGCCTGCTGGTGGAGGCCGGGATCGACCCGGCCTCGGTGGCGGGTCCAGACGGCGAGGAGGAGCAGCAGGCGGGTGGTGCGGGAGCGGGAGGCGGTGCGGAGGGTGGGGATGGGGCGGCGGCCGGGGCCACGCCGCCGCCGCGCAAGCGCCCGCGGCCCGACCTGCCGCGGCCCGAGTTCCCGCCGCCCTCGCTCGGCCTCTTCCCGGCCTGGCCCGAGCAGCCGGCGGCCGCGCGGGCAGTCACCCCCGCGCCGGCGCCCGCCGCCGCGGACGGCGACGCAGACATGGCGGAAGCAGCCGCTGATGCCGCCGACGCCTCCGCAACTGCCGAGGGCGATGTGGACATGATGGGTGACGGGGGCGAGGAGGAGGCGCCGCCGCCGCCCGCGGGCCTGGACCCGCAGATGGGGTCGGAGCTGCTGGTGTGCTGGTCCTTCCTGCAGTCCTTCTCGGACCTGTTTGGGCTCAGCGTGCCGTCCCTGGAGGGCCTGCTGGAGGCGCTGGCGGCGGGCGAGGAGAGCCGGCTGCTGGCGGACGTGCACTGCGCTCTGCTGCGGCTGCTGCAGGCCGACATGGAGGACGCGCACGACGAGAAGGAGCGCGTGGGGGTGAGGAGGGATGGTGGAGGGAGGGGCTGAGTGGAGGGAAAGAGGTGGAGTAACGCTCCGTCCCCAACCCGTTCGTCCTCCTGTCTGACCTCTCCGCACCCCCATATCACTTTGCATCTGACACGCCCCGCACTCTGCCGTGCTTCCCCGTGCTCCCTCCCAGCGCCAAACCGCTGCCGCCCCCAACTTCATGGACCGCTCGGTGGTGGGGTCGGCGCGGCGGCTGGAGGAGGCGTGGGCGTGGGGCTTCGACGTTGACACCTGGAGGGCGCACCTCAACGCCATGACCTGGCCTGAGGTGCTGCGCCAGGTGCGGCGGTGCAGGGGGATGTGGCCATGTGGGATTGGAGGCTCGGGCTCGTAACGGGCGTAAGGCTGGGGAGGCGCATCACCGGTCTCCCATCCCACCCTTCCTGCCGTCCCCACCACCCCACCACCCCACTATTCTTCCGTGGCGTCGGCGCGATCCCTCTCACCAACAAACACCAACCATCCCACCGCCCACCCCGCCGCCGCCGCCTGATCGTTTCCCGCTCGATGAAACACCCCCCACCACCACCCCGCCCCCCCACAGATGGCCATCGTCATGGGCCGCGGCCGGCCGCTGCCCCGCGTGCGCCGCAGCGCCGCCGAGTCCAAGGGCCCCCGCATCCAGGGCCTGGATGGCGAGGACGTGCTCGACGACGGCAGCAGCGGGGGCGCGCTCAAGCTGCGCATGCCGCTGCGCTACACGCTGGGGACCGTCAAGGCGGCGGCGTGGCAGGTGCGGGCGCCTTTTGCGCGTGTGGGAGGGCTGGTGCTGGAGCGGGGCGGGCTAGCGGGGGATGGGGCCAAGGTGCCCTGCGCACCCATCCACCTTCCGCTGCTCCCTCCATCACCCCCGACGCCCCCTTGCCCTCCGCAAGCTCTGCTTCCCTGGCACGGGCGACGCCTTCCCTCCCACCACCCCCAACGCCCCCTTGCCACCATTCCCGCGCAGGTGCTGTCCACCACGGGCCCCAGCGGCCTCTCCGTGGGCGACCTGGTGCGCCGCATCCAGAAGGCGGGCTTCCGGGAGATGCGCTCCTCCAAGACCCCAGAGGCCGTGGTCGCGGGCTCCCTGGCCCGCGACGTGCTCTTCACCAAGGTCGCCCCCGCCACCTGGGCGCTGAGCGCCGTGGTGGCGTTTGCGAAGCGGCGCAACGAGCAGCGGCGGCTGGCGGAAGCGCGGATCCGCGCGAGCAAGGGCGACAAGGGGGCCAGCGGCGGGGGCGCGGCGGGCGAGGGCGAGGGCGGCGAGGGGGAGGGTGCCAAGGGCGAGGACGAGGACGACGCGGAGGCCGACGGCGCGGTGAAGAAGGAGCCGGAGGGCGAGGCGGAGGCGGAGGCTGCGGCGACCGAGGCCAAGGGCAAGCACGGCCGTGGGCGGAGTAAGAAGGACGCGGCCGCGGCTACCAAGCAGGAGCCGGGGGCGGGGGCGGTCAAGGCCGAGCCGGCCGATGGCGCCGCCGCGGGCCCCGCCAAGACGGAGGCCGAGGAGGGCGGCGCGGCGTCCATGGACGTGGACGGGGGGGCGGGCGCGAGCGTCAAGCAGGAGGTGGGACAGGGACGGATTGGCGGTGGGGTCGAGGGCGGGGCTTAAGGGGTGTTGGTTTGCCGTGCCGTGGAGAAGGGGTGGTGCTAGACCGGGGAGCGAGGCCGGTTGGGTGACTCCAACCCGGCCGGGCTTGGCCTGACTCAGCTTCCAGCTCCAACTGAGTTGGCTCCCCTACCCTTCCCCCTCCTCAGCCCACGGACGCTGTCAAGCAGGAGCCGGGCGCGGAGCAGGCCACAGGCACTGGCGCCGACGGGGCCGCCGATGGCGCGGGCACCTCGCAGGCGCCGGCGGACGGCGGCGCGGCGGGCGGTGCGGCTGGGGAGCAGCACGAGGAGGAGGAGTACAGGTGCGGAGGGGTGCCGGAACTGGAGGACCCAACCAGGCCTTGCCTGGAAACCGACACGTTCCCTGTGGGGCGCGATCGGCGTGGGGCGCGGTCGAGCTAGACCTGGCACACTTTTGAGAACAGGATGGAGAGAAGCAGGCCAAAAAAGCGCAGGCGCTTATCATGTGCCCGCCCTCACATCCCACCCGACTCTACGAGCATCCCCCACGCCACCATTACCCGCGACCCAGCAGCCCATTCCATCCCACCCCACCCCCAGCGGCGACGAGGAGGAGGAGCAGGAGGAGGAGCCGCACGTGGCCGAGGGCGCGGGGGACCCCTGGGTCGCGGCGCTGCTGGCGGACGGGTACGGCAGCCTGGATCTACGGCAGCGGTTGGAGGCGCTGTCGTTCGTGTGTCATGCCGTACTTGACGGCCCCACGCTGAGGGCCAAGCTGGAGATGCGGACCAACGAGGCGGCCGCGCGGAGGAAGGCCGTGTTTGACCAGGCCAAGGTGGGGCCTGGGGTGGGCCTGCGGTTGCAGGGGTTTGGGGAGTGGGACGGGGTCTGGTCTGCCATTCCCATCGGTTGTGATGGAGGGTGGACCAGGCCAAGGTGGGGCCTGGGGTTGGCCTGGGGTTGGGCTGGGGTTGCAGGGGTTAGGAGGAGGGGGGCCAGGGGATGGACGGTGGACCGCTAGTGTGCCTGGGAGGGCTCTTCGTCCGAGGGACGGACGGCGAGCCTGCGTAGAGCATGCCGCGGGCGGAGGTAGGGCCTAGCCCGCCCTTCCTGTCATCTGCATCAGCGGCCTCCGCTCCTCCTTTCTCCGACCGCAGAGCGACAAGCGAAGGCGCCAGGAGGAGGCCGCAGCCCGCGCCGCCGCGGCCGCGGAGGAGGCACGCAAGCGTGCCGAGGCAGCGGCCGCCGCCGCCGGGGCCGCAGTGGCTGCCGCCGGCGCGGCTGCGGTGGCCGTCGCCCCCGGCACCTCCCGCGCGTCCACACCGGCGCCCGGCGCACCCGCAGCACCCGGTGCTCCCGGGGCGCCGCCAGTGGATGCGAAGGCGATTGCGGGCGAGATCTTTGGGGCTGCGGCGGCCGTGGGGGCCGCGCCTGCGCCGCCGGACCCCGCCAAGGCGGCTGCCGAGGCGGCGCGCAAGGCCGAGGAGGAGGAGGAGGAGCGGCAGAAGCGGATCCAGCGTGCAGAGGAGATCCGCAAGGTGGGTCTCGCTTGGGGCGCACAGGGGCAGCGGAGCTCTTCCGGGGCAGGAGCGCAGGACTCATCTGGGATGCTGGGTTGACCCCATTCCACTGGTCAGCCAAGAGAGGCTTCCAAGCCTACCTCCTGCACCCGAACTTGACCTCACCCCCCACTCCGACGATGCAATCGCCCCAAACTCCCCCCACCCCACCACACCACACCACACCCTCACCACACCCTCACCACACCCTCACCACACCCTCACCACACCCTCACCACACCCTCACCACACCCGACCCAGATCGATGAGGACTGTGCCATCCGCGCCGAGCCGCTCGGCTCCGACCGGCGCCACAACCGCTACTGGCTCTTCTCCAGCGGGCAGCCGGGAGACAAGGGCTCGGCGCGGCTGTGGGTGGAGCTGGCGCCGGACGGCCGTTGGCAGTTAATGACTCAGCCCGAGCAGTTGGACGCCCTGGCGGCGGCGCTGGAGCCCAAGGGCGTGCGCGAGGGCGCTCTGGCGCAGGCGCTGGCGAGGCACGGGCCGGCCATCAGGGCGGCCATGCCCGGAGGTGCGTGCGGCTGTGGGTGTGGGTCGTGGGGCTGGCTGAAACCTGGTGAACGCGCGAGGCGTGAGCAGGGCACAGCGGGGCGCGAGGGGGTAGTGCGGCCGGTTCTGCTCGCAGAGCGCACCAAGAGAACCAGCACCCTCACACCCCCACACTCCTCGGCTGCAGAGTACCCGCTCCTCGGGCCCACGCCCTACGCCGCGCTGCCCCCGGAGGAGCGCTCCGCCCTGGAGGCCGCCTGCGCCGCGCGGCAGGAGACGGTGCGGCTGCTGGCGGTGGCGCACCTGGACGCACGCGGGGACGACTACACGGCCGCCCTGGCGCTGCCCGAGGCGGACGGGCCCCGGCTGCAGCGGCTCAAGCGGGAGCTGCTGCAGGTGGAGGCGGCGGTGCCGGCGGACGCCGTGGATGAGGAGTTCCACAGGTGGGAGGGGTGGGTGGGTCGCGGGGTGGGCCTGGGTGGCGGTAGGGTGGGGGAGGATTGGGGTTGCGGGTGTTTGGGGTACACGGCGGCAGCTGGCCAACCTCGAATGCCGGAACTAAAGGAACCCACCTACCGCCCCCCACCAACCCTCAGGGTGTCCTGGGTGGAGGCCGTGCAGTGCGCCACCAGTGCCGCCGAGCTGCGCACGTGCCTGGGGCAGCTGGAGGCGGCGCTGCTGCCCTCGCACGACGGCTGCGCGCCCGGGCTGCTGGGCACCGTGTTCCACCGCCACCCCCCCCTAGTGCGGGGCGCCTGGGTGGAGGTGGGCAAGGAGGTGGCCACGGCGCTGCCGGGGCACGCGAGCAAGGAGGTGCGGCTGGGGAGGAGGGAGGGAGGAGGAGGGGGATGGGAAAGTGGGGGAGGAGGGGGAGGGGAGGGTCGGCTGCTGCGGTTGCAAGCGGTGGGAGGGCGGCGTGACGCCTGCTCCTCCTCCTGCTCCTCCTTTATCCGTCACCCCCACCCCCGCCCCCAGATCCTGCCCCCCCTGGAGCGCCCCGACGGCCAGCCCGCGCCGCCCCCCAACGAGGAGCCCCTGGCCTGGCTGCCGCCCACGCTGCCGGCCGTGGCGCTGCGGCTGCTGGCCCTAGACGCATCCATCATTTACCGCCAGGGGGCGTCGCCGGGCAGGTGCGGACGCGGACAGAAGACGCGGATGCGGGTGATGAGGGGGGGCTGTCCGGGGCAGTCGGGTGCGCGGCCTGCGGCCGCCCCGACCTCGGCCCCAGCCCTGGACTGCCATGCGGACGCTGCCACCCACCGCGTGCTCTCCGCCGCCGCCGCCCATGGCCGCCCCAGCGACGAGGAAGGGCCGGGTGACTCCGTGTCACAGCACGTCAAGGCACCTTGTGCATGCTGTCGTCTCTCACCCCCAATTTTGTCACCGCGATTCCTCCATGCAGGGACTGCCTGTCCGGCTACAAGTACACGTTGCGGCCCGCGCCGCGGCTGGAGGCGCCGCCCTCGGCTGCGGCCGCTGCGGGCGGGGCGTCCGGCGCGCTGCCGCTGGCCACTGGCGGCGGCGCCATCGTGCTCACCAACGGTGCGTGCGGGGGCGCGCCTTGAGAGTTGCGGGGAGCGCAGCAGCGCAAACGAGCGGGGCAATCATGTTCCAGGCGCCCGTCCCGCGCCGCACCCATAGGAGGACGCAGGCGCAAGTCTCCCACCCGGCCCCTGACACCCCTCACCTGCGGTTCCCTTCCCTGGCTCCCTTGCTTTGCAGTGCTGGCGGACCGCGGGCGTGTGCGCGAGGCCGGCCGGCACGTGCCCGACCTCCCAACAACCATCATGGCCCTGGCTGCACGGGTGAGCTGGAGTTGTGATTTCTGTTGCCCCTGAAATTCATTCACTGTCAGCTCAGCTGGGCATAATGTGGTACCGGTTTCTGTCGGGGAACCAAGCGACCCCCCTTGCCTCCCGCACGGCCAACCAACCCGGCATGCCTCCCCTGCACTCCGCTCCCACCCCGCTGCAGGACTTCAGCCTCAATGTGGAGGAGCTGCGGGAGAGCGTGGCGGAGGCAGACCGACAGGTGGGTGCGGCTTGGGCTCACTCACACAGAGCTCCCCGGGCTTTTGGTTCCGTATCTAAGACCGGCTGGCTAATCATCACGCCTACGCTTTTCTCGGCCTTTACACGAGCAGCCCTGAATACAGAGCTCTCGCGTTCCTGCGACACGACACGCATAGTTGTGGTTTCCCACCTTTCTGCTTCCTTCAAGACATGTGCCCACGCGTGCATGCCATGACCGAGCCCAGACGCGCTCCAAACACAACACGCTCACCCTCCTGTCCCCGCGCCTCCCGTCGCCCCCCCTCCACCACATCGCGACCAGGGCCTGCTCACAGCAGCGACCGCCGCCGGCGCGGGGGCGTCCGGCGACGGACCCAAGCCCGGGCGCGGCAAGGGCACAGCCGCGGTGGCCGCAGCCTCTGCCGGTGCGACCGCGCCCGTCCCGGGAGGCAAGGGCAAGAGCACCGTCATCACAGGAGCCGGCGGCCGGCGCTCCGTTGTGGTGGTGTCCGGGAGTCGGCCGCCGCCGCCGGGGGGTAAGGCGCGCGGGGCGGCGACGAAGCGCGGCGGCGCGGCGGGCGGGCGGAAGGGCGCCAAGACCCCCGCTGCGCCCCGGAGCAAGAAGGGCGCGGCCGCGGCGGCGGCGGCGGCGCGGGCCGACGAGGGCGACGGCGAGGAGGATTGGGCGGGCGGTGAGTTTGCCTCGGGCCTCCAAACCACTCCAACTTGAATCCCCACGCTCTTATAACGCTCCCTTGCGGTTGCGTGCACGCGCCCCAGACAGACTGTGCTGTGCTGTGTACTGTGTCTGCTGGGCCTTCCGTCCCCACCCTCCTCTACAACTTTACCGAATACCGCCTGCCACCCCTCGCCAACCCCAACCCCCCAGCAGGACCCGGCGCGGAGCTGGGTGCGCCCGTGCTCCTGGGCCCTGAGGACGAGGACGACTTCGGCCTGAGCGACGACGAGGGCGAGGAGGGCAAGGATGACCCCAACGACTCCGACTATTACTAAGCGCCTCGCAGCCTTACTATTGCAGCGGGCAAGGGGGGCTCGGTGTGGTTTCAGGGTGAGGGTCCAACAGCTGCAGGCTGCTACTAGGGGGTGTGTGGGGCGGGGAGGGTTAGAAGGCAAGAACGAGGAGGTGGACGGGCCGGGGAAGGGGGGGCAAGGACAAGGAGGGGGAGGGAACGGGGCGACGGGGACTGG
The DNA here is from genome assembly GCA_016858145.1 of Edaphochlamys debaryana. Lineage (NCBI taxonomy): Eukaryota > Viridiplantae > Chlorophyta > Chlorophyceae > Chlamydomonadales > Edaphochlamys > Edaphochlamys debaryana. Next base: position 1,870,575 of record JAEHOE010000005.1, read on the forward strand.
GGGGTGGAGCTGTCAGGTGGAGGGTGGGGCGCATTGGGTCAAATCGAAGGGCGTTGTGGAGGAGCGGGTGGCGTTGAAGCGGGGTAACGTGGCGTGGGCGAGGGGCTCGCGGCAAGGGATGCAGTCGGCGATGCGGAGCTGTTTCGGCGGCCTGGGTAGAAGCAGGATTGTCGCCCAGGCCTTCATGTGGGCTGGGTGAGGAGTCGATTGGCAGTCAGGGAGGTGGATAGGGGCGTCAGCAGGGGCACCGGCGCCGGCCGGGCACAGATGCAGGGCTAGCTCAGCTGGAGCCTCGTGCTGACGGGGCCAAGAGGGCGCAGGCGGACGTAGATCTGTCTATACCATGGCAAGCCAGGCCTCACCAGCTGTGAGCTACGGCGTTCGAGGTACTGCTTAATGGGCCGACGTTGGCGCGTTGCAGTGTGCGTGTAAGCGCTTTCGAAGCTCCCTCGACGAGGCACAGCTGATTGGATTGGCGTGGGGAGGACAGTGGGCAAAGGGAGCAGAACCTGCTCCTTCAGCCCGATGCCGCAGTACCGGTTCGAGATGCCGCACTCTGCCCTCCAGCTCACTCATGCATCCATGGCTACTCTGCAAACTGCTGCAACGCGGCACTCGATCGCTGGGTGAAGGGCAGGCAGCCTCCAACTCCTGCAACACCGCATAACAACCCACTAGCGCCAACGTCTAGATCAATCGATGCATTCCTACAGCGCTACACACAGCCCTCAACTGCGCCGTGCAATGCTGCCCTGCCCATTCAAGGACTCAACCCGACGCCAGCTTGCAAGCCCACGCAAATCGCAAGCCCCTGTCCTGCGCATTACACACTTCCCGCTCCCACACGCCCACGGTCTTCGGCCCCAGCCGCCACGGCCATTAGCCCCACACGCCCGCCTAGCCCTGCCTCAGCAGCACCTCAAGTGCCGGTAGCGTGAGACCTGTTAGCGAGTGGTCTGAAAGCATTCGGCTGGATGCCAGGATGCCCTCGGAACTCAGCTCATCCGCCGACACCCACACAGGTCGGTAGCGCAGCGCCGGCGGGGCGGCGCGGGGTCCGGCGGCGGCGCCGCGGCGGAGGCCGCGGCCCAGGGGCTGGCTGGTGGGGGGAGAGGCCGTGCCGCTACCGGCTCCGCTGCCGCCGCTGGAGCTGGCGCCGCGCAGGAAGACGGGGACTGCGCTGGGCTGCAGGTACAGGATCTGTGGCACGGTGGATTGGAGGCAGAGATGGGGTGTGGGTATGGGTGTGGGACGAGGGCAGAGATCGTGAGGTGCCGGCATCTACAGCAAACAAATTGGGGCACTAGACGGGACGCTATATACGGGGACGGGGGGAGACGGAGCCGTATGCCTACCCACCTTGCCCGGCGCGTGCAGCTCCGGGAGGCGGTCCGCCTGCTGTACGGCCCTGTGGTAGCGCCACAGGGCCTCGGCGGCCTGGGGGTTGGAATGCCGGAACATTTAGCTTCAGCGTTCAGGGGACAGACGCGACCGGCAAGGAGCGAGGAGAGTATCGGCTGCGTCGTGACTGCGCCGTACGTACCTCTTGCGGCAGGTCGTCGTACGGCAGCAGCAGGCGAGCGGCGCGGCGGAGGCGGTGCGCCCTGCTCACGCTGCCCAGCAGCACCCGGACCTTGGAGCAGCTGGGGGGTCACGGGAAGAGGGCAGGGCTCGACTCGTACCCCCGGCTTGACTCGACAGCACGCCTGGCTCCCCGCCCCCGTATCCTTCGTTCCTTTGTGACCCACATCCCCAACCTCAACGCCAGCCCCAGCCCCACCTGCACCTCGCCAGCGCCGTCACCATCTCATCGCGGTACCGCTCCATAGTCTGAGGGCCGGAGGGTGTGGTAAAACAGAGGGTCGGCGCACCGCACATGCCGAAAGCAGAACTCGCCCACTTGCGTGACGGATAGACATGCACGGACAGTGGTAGGCGCGCGTTGCGATGCGCAGTGCCCAGGAGTCAACCCCGTCGGCCCACCTGCGGGCTGAGGCGGGGGATGAGGTCCTTGCCCGCCACCACGCTGATGCAGCATGACTCCAGAATTGTGCAAAGCTCGGGGCCCGCGAGGCTGCCTGCGAGGGACCTCAGCGCATGGAAGGCAATGCGGAAGGCAATGCGGAAGGCAATGCGGAAGGCAATGCGGAGTGAGGGAAGTAACAGGGGGAGGCCTTGGCGCCGCGGCCCCGGACACCGGCCGAGCAAGGTGCAAGTGGTCAGCCCTGGACCCCGAACAGCCAGCATGCAGGTCACCGCTTCCACCGCCCGCACCTGGGGGTGCGAACGCCCACGCCTTGATCTCCACGTGCGGCAGCGCCGCCCTGAGCCGCATCGCCAGCAGCGCCGCCGCCCCGCCGCCCAGCGAGTGGCCCGTCACCACCACCCGCCACGGCCTCGCGCCACTGCCGGAGGCCTCCGCCGCATCGCTCTCGAGCTTTGCAGAGGGCAGCGGCAGCGGCAGGGACACCTGCAGCCGCGCACGCATGCCTGCACTTCGGCCGCCGCCGGCCCGCTGCTCGCTGCCCACCGGTCCCGTCGGCTGAGGGGTGCTCTCCACACGCGCCGGCCCGGCGGAAGCCCCGCGGCCCCAGCCCAACACACCCGAGCCGCCCTCGCCGCCCTCGGCTGCCCGGCCCATGACTCGACTGCCGCTCGTCTCGAAGGCCATCACCTCACACTCGGCATCCTCCCCGTGGACCTCGCCCTCCTCCAACCTGTTGAACTGCCCGGCCCGCGCCCCGGCCTCCACGTCCGCGTCCGCGAGGAGAGGCGCCCGAATGGCCACCTCCTCCTCCTCCGAGTCCTTACTGTCCGCCTTGCCCCTCCCCCTCCCCTTCCCCAGCCCCCGCCAGGACCCCGTCCTCGACGGCGCCCTGCCCGCGCCGCTGGTGCCGGCGCTGGCGCCAGCACGACCGGCCCCGCGGGCGAAGCGGCTGGGGCCCGGCTGGGCCTGGGGTGCCGTGCCCCCGGGCAGGGGCCCAAAGCCTTCGGCGTCGGCCTGGGCCTGGGCCCGGGGGCGGAGCCAAAAGGATGCGGCCCGCGCCAGAGCCGAAGGCAGCCGCAGCGCGCGTGCGGCGAGGCTGGGGTTCCGGTCCAGAGCGTCAGGGTCGAGGGCCCGGGACGGGCCCAGGCCGGGCAGCGGTGGGCCCAGGGCGGGGGCGCTGAGCGCGCTGGGGAGCGGCAGCTGCTTCGCCTCGGCCGCATGGGCCCGGCCGCTGGGGCTGAGGTCGCCTGCGCCGAGCGAGGACGTGCGGCCAAAGGGGCTGGCCTCGGAGAGCGGCGGCAGCGGCGGCAGCAGCGACCGCAGCGCGATGTCGGTGTCGGGTGAGGTGGAACGCTGCCGGGCGCGCCAGGGCACCAGGAAGCGGCTGAGCGGGCCCGGGACCGCGCCCAGCAGGCCGGAAAGCCGGCGGCTCCCGCCGGCCAAGTTCCAGAGATCGGCCGAGACGAGGCGGGGCAGGCTCGAGCCCAGCGCCAGCCAGCTGCTGCCGCCGGCGCCGGCGCCGGCGTCGCCGGTGCCGTCGCCGTCCCCGCCGTCGCCGCTGCCGCTGCTGATGCTGAGCGCTTCGCCGCTGAAGGCCCGCTCGGGGCCGGGGTCCGCATCCGCGGCCTGCGACGCGGCGGCGCTGTGATACCCAGCGGCGGCGCTCGGCTCCGGGTGGCCGGCGGAGGCACCGCCGCTGCCGCCTCCGCTGGCCTTGCCGCCGCCGCCTCCGCTGGGCCGCATGGCAGCTCCCTCAGGAGCTGTCTCCGGAACGGAAGCGGCCGCGTGAGCAGAGGCCAGGGCCGAGGCGGGTGCTGATGTGGCGGTGGTGGCGGGCACAGCGGCGGCGGAGGCGGCAGGGGCGGCGGAGCTTGAGCTGGCGGCGGCTGCGACCGGGGGCGCCGGGAAGAGCAGCTCCAGGAGGCCCAGGCGCTTGAGGTCCGCGAGCACGGCGTCAGCGGCTGCAGCCAGTACAAGGGCGAGGGGATTGGGATACAGTAGGATACAGCAACAAGGACTGGTCTGTTTGCTTGCTTGGGGTTGCTTGCCGTCCACACCACGGCCTACCCGCCCAGATGCCGCCGTGCACGAGGACCGGCGCCTCCCCGCCCGCCGCTCCCTTGGGCGGCAGCAGCCCCGGCGGCAGCAGGTGCCGTACGTCGTACGGCGCGATGAGGCAGTCCGTGACGATGTCTTCGGCGGAAGACGTGCCGCGGATGGAGATGACGACGGACCTACGATCAGAGATGACCGGCCGGGGAAGGAGCCAGGAGGAGTTACGGCATTGAAACCTTTCGCCGGCAGAATGCTATCGCCCGGCCACAATGACATCTGACCCGAACCTCGCTGCCCCCACGCTCGCTGCCCCAAATGCAAGGCGCCCGCAACGCCCACCTACCGGGTGGCCTCGTCCAGGCACACGGCGTACGGCAGATAGCCCTCGGCGGAGTTCTCTGCGATCGCATCGGCAAGTTCCACCTGATACTCGGTAGCAAAGCAAAGACATCTAAATGCTAGCCCTGCCAAAGCGCACCCGTGTTGACGTAAGCGACGTAGGGAGTGAGCTTGTGCATCGAGTCCCAGATCGCCTCTCGCATGGCGTCCTGTGCGGTCGCGGGGCCGCGCCGCGCAAACAGCCGCGGCCGCCAGTCCCTCCAGCTTCCCCTTGCTCCGCCGCCCGCCATCTGGCTGTGGGGGTCGTAGCCGCCATACACCGCCGCGGCGTACCTGTACGGTTTGGCGTACCACAAACGGCAGGTAAGGGGTACTACCGGTAGTAAGCACCTATGCAACTTCTGGACGAGGACTGTCCTGCGCGGCGTATGTGCCGTACGCATACGGCTCACCTGCCGTACACGAGCGCTTCCTCGAGCGTGTCGCGGTCCACGGTGGTCCTCTCGGCCGCGAACGCCGCCGCCAGCGCAGCGTCGGCGATCCGCTGTCGCAGCGCCGCCGCAGCGGCGTCGCTGGCGATGCGCCGCCGCGGCGACCCCAGCGCCGTCGCCGGCGGCGACCCCATGGACCTGACCACCGCCCCCAGCTCCGTCCCCTCCTGCTCTCCTGCCGCCGCCGCCGCCACCACCGTCACCGCCGCCACCGCTGCTGCCACCGCCGCCGTCGCCTGCCCGCCGCCGCTCTCCAAGTCCGAGCCCGCCGCACCCAGCGAAGTCGCTGACGTCAGCGCATCCGGCGGCGGCGGCTCCTCGCCGCCGTCGAGATCGGCCTCTGCCTCCGCCGCCTCCGCCGCCAGCTCCTCCGCCAGCTCTTCCAGGTGCTCTTCCATGCCGGCGGGCGTTATGTGCACGATGGGGTGCATCAGGCTAACCGCCGGCGCCGGCACGGTTATCGCTAGACCGACCGCGGTGGGGGCCGCAACAGCGCCGGGCCCCGCCTCCGACGGCGACGCTGGCGTGGGCCCGCCGCTGGGCCCGGCAAGGGCCTCCCTGGTCCCGGAAGGCTGCAGCGGGGGTGAGTCGGGTTCGTCGGCGAAGCGCACGCGGGGCGGTTTGACCCGCGACGGTGGCTGCGGCTGTGGCTGAGGCGGCTCGAGTGCCGGCGGCGCCTGAGCTGCCGGCTGCTGGATGGCCAGAAATGGAGAGAGCGGCTCCTCCTTTCCACCCACGCCTGCCGCTGCCGCGCCGCCGCCAGAAGATCCCGCCTCCCGTCGGCTCGGCGGCGCCGCCACCGCTGGCGGCGACGCCGTCGCCGTCGCCTGCGCCGCCGCCGCCACCATGGCGTCTCGCAGCGCCCGCCGCCGCCGCTCCCGCTGCGCCGCCGCCACCAGCAGCATGGCGGCCGCCACGTCAGACAGGGTCAGGTCCACGTGTTGGAGCAGGCGGGAGGTGAGGGAGGCGATGCGTTTGAGCGCAGGGTCCCTGCGGGCGAGGGTGGAATCACGTGGGGTGGGGCGCGTGGCAGCCGGGGCTGGCGTCCACCCTCCCTTTGCAGCCCCCTGTCGGAGCGTGAGCGTGCGCCCCCGCCTCCCCCCGCCTCCCCTCCCCCCGGGCCACCCCCGGGCCCCCGCACACCTGTCGTCCAGCGCGGCCCGCGTGAGCAGCCCCGTGCGGCAGCACAGCAGCCGGGACAGCGCCAGGAAGAAGGACTCCCTGCGGTGCATGGGGGAGAGCATCGTATTGTTGTTTGCTGACATAGGGAGAGCCCACCAGCAAAGTTGTCCGACATAACCGTGGGCCCGACCCAATTCCCCACCCCAGCGCCCAGCCGGTGACCTGTGGACACCGCTGCTCCGGCACCCGACCCACCACGCCTCCACCAGTCCCAGGCCGTGCCACGGGTTGTACGCCACGGCCGTCAGCAGCCTGCGGTACGGCACAGGGCGCAGAGGCGTTGAGGCAGAGGCGCAACGAGACCGCACGTCATGTGCCCCGCCACTACCCTATCCCCCCGCCGCAAGCCTCACACGTTGAAGCCGATGAGCCCCCATGACGCCCCCACCAGCGCCGCAGCCAGCGGCCGCGGGCTCCAGTCCGCACACAACTCCGCGCGGGTTGCCAGGAGGAAGGCCCCGAAGGCCGCCACCGCCACCTCCACGGCCGACGCCCCAGCGTGCAGTCCTAGGAGCCAGGGCACGCGACGACGGGCTTTGGTCTCCAGCGGCCGGCCTGCAGGCAGAGGGGAGAAGACGGGGAAGTGAGGGAGCGGTACTGCTGTGACGAGGATCATTGGCCTTACTTCAGCTCAGCCACGTGACCGCTGATCGCCTGAATCGACAGGCAAGAAGTGGTTGTGCCCGTCTTGCCGTGGCTCTCACTCCATCCCGGGCACTGTGTGCCTTGCACCTCCCCTCCCCACCCCCTGTCGCCAGTTCCATCAGCACCTCCGCTGCCCTCCTTGCCTTTCAGGCCCTCGCGCACAAGCGCCCACTCCAACACCGCCGCAGTGCTGTAGGCTGGTGGGAACAAAGGGCGGGGGACAGATCACGAGGCAATGTCATTGTGGGAACAGTATGAGTCCGACGTAGGGCAGGCAGGAGGCACCGAGACAGTATGGGTTTGACATGGGGCAGGCAGAAGGTGACGCCACGTGAAAGTATCCCGGGTGTCGGACCGGGCCCACACCAAGGCCCACGACACCCCCCCAGCGTGGGCCTTGCGCCCCCTCACCCTTTCCCTCCCCCTCCCCCCGACCTCTCCCTCCTCACCTGCAGCCGCGACAGAGAGAAATGGCAAGAGAGGCCCATCTTTGCGGCACACCGCATGCTGATGGCTGAGCCAGAGGCCGACCAGGAGCGCGATTACACCGCCCGTGTGCAGCAGGGCCGCTGGTAGCGCGATCAGCGGGACATCGTCGGAAGCTATCAACAATCTCCGGCCCAGAAGAACGAGCGCGGGCATCGTCGCATCAGCAGCACACAGCAATCGGCGCTATGGCCCGTCAGATGCAATCAGCAGTTTCCGTTCATGTTATCAACGCCCTGTGCAGACGCGGCGAGTGCAGCTACGTCACTACGTGCAAGTGCAATATCCGCACTTTCCGCAGTGTGCAGCGAGGCAGTAGCGTATTGGTCACGTCAGCATAAGTTGCGGGGATTTGGGGTTTACGTGCGCGTCGCCAAACAAGGGTTTTGGCTTGATCGACGTCCATACCCGCACGCTTCCCCCCCCCCCCCGTCCCGTTCCCCGTCAGGGGACCTGGCGCCCGCGACTTACACCCGCCCGCCCCCGTCACCGGCCCTCACCTCCCGCAACCGATGGTCAGCCCTTCCTACCCTCCCAACCCCGCCCCCGCTCTTGCGCCCCACTCGCTGCCCCTGTTCATCGGGATACCTTGCGAGCCGCCGGAGAGCTGAACGTCATGGCCGGTAACCGCCCATTGTCCACGGCCCCGAAGGTAATCGAAGGTAACATGCGCTCTACGTGCTGGGGTATTCCTGGGCGGGACTGCTTTGCTCGTTGCTTCTATACCCTGTCGCATCCGGCTGGTGGGCCAGACCCGGCTAGTTGCACGTTGCATTACTCCCTGTTCATGCGACTGGCCCCAGCCACCGCACCCCCAGCACCGACGGAGTCTTCCATCCCATCACAACAAGCCTTTGCTTCTCACCGTTACTGCGCTTAACTCCGTGCGGGCGGGGGCGGGGGCGAGGGCAGCGAGGGCAGGCGGCACAGTGGCGCGCATGAACGTTCGTGGCAGCGTGCTTCCCGTCCTAGAGCCTCCTTACCCTCCGGTTGTACTCCGTGCTCGCTATTATCCAAAAGTACCGGTAGGCAACCGTGATGTGGAGGCCGTTGGGCTGGGTTGTTGTTGTTGTTGTTGTTGTTGTTACACGGACAAGGACATCAGCCGTGAACTCCCATACGGGCCGTGGGCCAAAGGGACGTGTGTCCAGTGAAGCGAGAACGAGTAAAGCTAGGTTGAGTGGGCTCCAAAGCGCCTGTCCCATATCTCACGCAAGACACGGGCCAGCTGCCTGGCATCCGACCGAGTCATGGTGGCACCCATATCACTATTGGGCCCGCACTGCAGTGGCACCCGTGCAGCCGTGTACGCTGGGCACTCTAACAGTGCGTGTCGCTCATCTTCGACCGCACCCCTTGTACACTTTTGGCACACCCGCTCAGCCCTAGGCATAGACGTATCAGCATTGACACGCAGAGGCCAGCAGCCCATTCTGAAGCGCATGAGTAATTGATGATCCTTTACGGGAATAAAAGCTCTAGCATGAGCGGGTAGCGAGGGTGGTGTCGAGCCCCACGCCGTCAGCCCCATCCAATGCTTGTACCGCGACATTTTGACCCCCGGTTGCTTCTGGTCGGACACACAGTCACGTGGCTGAGGATCCAGCCGTTCGTGACTCCAGCCCGCAGATAACTTCTCCCGGACGGCCTCCATGACAGCACTCACACTCAGAGGCCGGGCGGCAGCCCACTCTGCCCGCTCACGAAAGCCCGCCAAGGCATCCGGTCCACCCTCCCACAAGTCTACCCCCAGAAAGGCAAGAAAGGCGAGCACTTTAGCACCCCAGCCACCCCCTTGCGGGTTCTCCAAGCCCACCTTAACCTGTTCTAGTAGGGCCTCGTGAACTAGTGACCCTGGCCTTTTTGCACAGCGATTCCAGAAACCCACGACAATTGAGGCCCAATGCTCATGAAGGGGGAGAGCCCCCATCTCTGCAAACAGTAGTCTATGGGCAGGCCGCATCGCCCCCACGGTGTGCCTTAGATAGGTTATCTGCAGTCGCACCGCTGGGTCCCGGAGACAAGCCTCGAAAAGCCCAGAAGCTAGGTTCCTGCTATCTCTCCGCCTACTCCCCTTCACCGCATCCATGAGAACATCTGGGCCCCACACCTCAGCTCCGTATGAAAGGATGGATCGCACTTGCACGTTGAAGCTTCGCACCCTCAGGTCTGGGGCCCACAGTTTGTTGCGGTCAAGCTTGGCCGAAAGGGAGCACATGGCGGCCCGCCCCGACGCCAGCAGCTGCTCTCGGCAGCTGTCAAAAGGCCTGCCAGGTCCGTACACAAGCCCTAGGTATCTAGCCTGGGCCACCAAGGGGATAGGATTCCCGTTTAGCTTAAGTAACCTACATGCTTCCACCACCGGGGCTGCGGCCTCATCAGTTGCCGCAAAGACCATCATCTCCGATTTACTTATGTTCACTCGCATCCCGAACGCCCCACAAAATGCCTCTAGCATCTGCAATAAATGCTGCATCCTCTCTGGGCTGGTGGCTAGCAGACTAGCGTCATCAGCATAGAGCAGGAGCTTGACTAATATCGCCCCCAGCGATGGTGCTCCCTCCATTTCGGTCTGTGCAGCCCCCCACCCCTGATCCGCCTGGTCTATGTAGTCTGCCAATGTCTCTATGAACAGTCCAAACAGCTCTGTACTGAGTGGGCAGCCTTGCTTCACGCCCACCTTCGACTGAAATGGCTCAGCAGTTTCTCCGTTCACCCGTACGACCAACCGCACATCGTCGTACAACCGCTGCAGGGCGGCTAGCATGGACCCAGAGATTCCCCGCTCCTCTAACCTTTTCCACAACACTTCCCGCTCCACCTTATCAAAGGCTTTTTCAAAATCTATTTGAACAACTATCAAGGGCCGTGCTCCCGGCTGCCGGTGCTTAGCAATCAAGTGTCGTAACACAAAGAGGTGGTCGACAGTGCTAAATCCCATTCCCTTAGGGTACGCCTGGGGTCGGGGGAAGTTGACTCTCTCCCCCTTGTGCGGGGCCGGCAGCTTGCTGCCCGCTGGCCGCCACCCTGTAATGCGTCATTCCTAAATCCCTCCCTAAACCCCGCCTGGCAGGGGTGTCGGAGCACCCGTTGCTTGCCGGCTGCTACGAGCCGCCGGAGAAGCACAGAGGCATAGCATTTCCCCAGCGCGCCGCCCACTGCAATGCCCCTGTAACTGCTCGGGGCTGCTGGGTCTAGGCCCTTCCCCTTGTGTACCGGGGTCAGCATCGACGTGGCAAATTGCTCCGGGAAGTCCCCCGTAATCCTAATGTGCTCCATAAGGGTCAGCAAGTAAGGAGCCATCCTATTGATCTCCGGCCTATCATCCCCAGCCCCCTGCTTCAGCCGTCGAGCATACCTATAGCACTCGGCGGGGGCCCGTTCACAGCCTGGTGACTTGCCGTTGGGGAGCCCATTGATTGCCGCTACCACCTCTGTCAATGCAATCGGGGAGTTTAAGAGCTCTGCTAGGTCCTCCCGCCTCCGCATCACGGCATGGCATGCCCTCCACACGTCTAGCTCTCGCACCACTGACCCCCCTGGCCCTGCCGCGTTTGGCTGCTCGGCGCCTGCTATGAAGCTCAGCATGCTATCGGCAGGCCCCGGGGCTGCGAGGGCGGGGTCCGCCTCCCCGTGCTGCTGCTTGAAGTGCTCGCGGGCGGCCGCGGCGCTGGCGAGCCCACAGCCCTTGCGCTGCCCCTTGTTGAGCGCATTCCATAGGGCAGTGGGGTCGGCTCGGCACGTGGACACAAACGCTCGGTACGTGTCTGCGTCGTGCTTGGCCTTCGCCTGGCGCCGGGCGCGGTCCCATGCCGCACGGGCCGCTCTGAAGGACGCGTCCGAGCCTTGCCCTAGGCTGCGCTCCTCGGCCCGCTGCACGAGGGCTGCGTGAGCTGTGGCGCATGCCTCATCCCACCACGGCGCGTGCTCTGCCCTCAGTCCGGCGGGGCGCCGACGCCCGAAGGCGCTGGCGAGCTCCCGGGCTACGACCTTGCTGATCCCCTCCACGGCCGCGGTGCTGCCGATCGCTCCGCTGGCCAGCGCCGCTGTCACTGCGCCCAGCTCTGTTAGAGTAGGCGCGTCATCGGCGGCGAAGGCGGCGGAGTAGCGGCGCCAGTCAGAGACCTTGAAGCGGGGGGGCTTCCCGGTAGCGCCGCCGGGGGGAGAGGTTTGCGTTGGGGCCGAGACGCGCAGCTGCAGAGTGGGCCTTGGATGGGCGGCGGGAGAGAGCGGGAGACACGCAGCGACGGAGCCCTGACAGAGAGGCTGGCCACATCCTGCTCGCGGGGCCACCTGCAAGTAAAGGCAGATGGGAGGCGGTCAGGGACGTCGTGATGATGGGAGGGTCCGTCGCAGCGGGACCGTGCGTCGTGATGGTCGGCGCGGGCTTTGCTTCGACCGTGTCGTCGCGAGGCCGCCCGCCCCAAAACGCTGGGTAAAGAGGCATGGTTTTAAGTTTGTCCGTGTTTGTTTGCAGAGTGTTTGCCTTCGTAAGGCCCCAGCGTTGCGCGGGCTTGCGGCCGTACTCGTCGCCGTGTCTGGGGGGGGTAGGGTCTGGCCCGACGTCGTCCACAGTCTCTTTAGCCAAACCTTCCGCCGCGTCGGGTCGCCGACGCGACGACTTCTACATAACAGTAAACGCCTTACATAGCTGCCACGCTTAAACGTCAAGATGCCAGCACTTGTGGTCCTCGGCCGAAAGCTGCTCATTTCCAGCGACGCGGTGCCCTTCTTCGCTCTACCGGCCGCTATCCTACACACCTGTGGTGTCCTATTGCTGCTCTCCGGGCTGATTATCAGCCGGTGGCTGCGCCCATGCGACCACGATGATGGCGGGGGCAAACTGCTGCCTTTCCTCGCCGCTGCCGCTGCCGCGTATGGCTGTGGCGCGATGCTGGAGTGGGCCCTTGTTCAAGAAGGACTTAAGGGTGGGTGGTCGTGTTGCGGGGAGCCGAACGGCGGAACGGGCACGGGCACGCGGCGGGCGAGGGCTCGGGGCTCAAGGTCAACACCTACGGCGCCAGTATGTGGATCATCACCCAGTATGACTCTCTGTCCCGGCGGATAAGGCCGGCGTGCAACGGTGTGCATGGTTGGTCTCCCTGGCGGGAACTCACGAACAAAGCGAATAGGGCCTGCAGACCTGCGCCATGCCGAGGCAAGCGTATTGAAATGGTTATGGTGGCCACCCTTCTTCCAAAACCTGTTGTTCGTGGACACAAGCAGTCCATGGGCGCGGCGATGCCCCAGCACTCTTTCTGTGAGGCTAGACTGGTTTCGTCTCCAGGCGGGAAGCGAACCTCGGGGCATTACATCCACAGCGGTGCTGCTAGCGGCGGCAATACGACGCAGAAAGTGAAGTGTGTCGGCGCATGGCGTGCACGCGGCAGACGCAGCAGACGGCGACCCAGCAGCGACGCCTTTGGGGCATTTCGCTCGGGGGCACCAGTTTAGGTGGGGCTTCAGGGCCGCTAAACCGCGGTCTGCATTCAGAAGCTCGAGGTACCCAGGGGTGCCCTCCCCTGCACATTGCAAGCTGCCCCCCTCTCGCCCCTCTCGCCTCTCCCGATAGGCCGGCCGCTGGAGACGCGCGCCCGCCGACGCGTGCCCTGGCTGCTGGGCCTACATGTTGTGGCGTCGGCCGTGGAGATCCTTGTGGCGGCCTACGGCTCGTTGCTGCTGACTACCCACACTGAGTTGTGCTCCCACTGGGGCTCCAGGCCCCTGGCGGTGGCCCTCGTGCGGACCTCCTGGGGCCTCATCGCCTTCAACACGTGAGGGGGGACAAATGTGTGATAGGTGCATGCACGCTTTGCTATGAAGCCCTAGTGGTGTGGGCAAGGGGGGCCGCCAGCATTCGGGAGGTTGGCGTTAGGCAGGCCCTTCAGCCTAACCCTTTAGCTCACGCACTGCCCCTGCCCTTCCCTGCATCATCCCGGACCCCTGCAGACTCTTGACGGCTGTAGCGTTCAACCCGTGGCATGAACACGACATCGTTGAGGCCTGGTGAGTGGGGCAACTGGAGACGGGGCGGGTGAGAAGCACGCGGACTCTTAACGCAACAAGGGGCACGGGCTGGGGCACCTATGTCAGTTTGTCACCCCTCTCAGCCTGCAACGTGCGCCCCTGCATCCGTTTCGTCGCCTGTTGCCCCAGGGAGTCAGGTATAATGGCGGTCTTCCGGCTGATGCGGTGCCAGACGGGGCTACTCACTCAGGACAACGTCCAGGAAGACAAGTGAGGCGCCGGGGTGCCTTAGGAGCAGTCTTAAGGCGGCAGGGGCTTGCAGGTCATCAGCACGCCAAGCGTGCACGGCTCCCGTTCAACCCACCTCTGCGCTCTCATGCAGGGACCCCGCACTCCGCCGGATCGCCCTCTTCTTCTCCAGCCTCTTCCAACACGTGGACGTCACCGTTTCAGACATTGCGACGGCCATGGTCCTGGTCAAGGCGTCGCAGGAGATGCGGCGGAAAAAGGCGCTCCGGGCGGCCATGGTGGCCGCAGCAGAGGAGGAGGCAGCCCGCGCCGAGGCAGCGGCCGAGGAGCTGGAGGGCGTGCCAGCGTGTGTTGGTACCGCCTACAGCACGGATGACGTGGCGGCGTCGCCTTTCCTGGCCTTTCAGTGGCAACCGCAGGCGGTGTCGTCACAGGCACTGAGCTCTGGGGTGGACGGCGTTGCGTACTTCCGGCTGCGTCCATCGGGCCCCGCTCTGGGCGGGAAGAAGCTTGCTCCGCCCCCCACGGAAGCGGCCGCCCCCGCCGCCGTCGCCGTGGCGGCACCGCCAGACGACGCCACCCCTGAGGCAGAGGACGATGACAGCTTCTCCAGCCCCTACCTGCCTCTGCCGCCCGACCCGTCCCTCTTGCGCCGCATGCGCAGCCCCTCGCTTTCCAGCCCTAAGGAGGAGGCCCAACCGGCCCAGAAGCCTGCAGCTGTCGGCGGGGCGGAGGTCACGGAGGCGTTTGGGTTCTTCGGGTCGGAGGTGCTCGGGGGTGCTCAAGAGGACGGGGCCATCCGCACCAGCGGCGGGCTACTGGTGTCGCTGACGTCAGCTGTCAGCGCTGACGTGGAGGAAGCTGAAGCGTCGGGCGGAGCAACGTCCGACCAGGCGCCGTCTTCCTGCCTGTCCATCCAGATTCCGGGGACTCCTCAGCAGCTGACGCTGGCCTACGCGCTGGGTGGCGGCGCGGCTGGGTCCAGCAACAGCCTGTTCCAGCTGGACGTGTGTTCCGGCCCCCTGTCGGTCGCTTCTGTCCTCGGGGCTTCCCTGCTACATTCGGGGCCAATGCCGCCTACCAGTACTGTCGTGCCCATCACCTCCGCCGTACCGGTATCCACGACAGATGCCCCTTCCGCCTTCGCCTCCGCCACCGCCGCCGCCTCCGCCGCCACCGCCAGCGACGACGACGAGGGCGATGACGACTTGTTCGCCAGCCCCTACCTGCCGCTGCCTCCTGACGTCACCCGCGTGCAGCTCATGCTGCTGCAGGTCAGCTCAGCCATGGCGGATTGTGCGGCGGCAGCAAGGGCTCTGGACGGCTGCAAGCTGGCGGGGACGCAACGAGCAACGACGGACCTGGGCGGTGGAGCGGGGCCGTCGCTTTCCGCTCCTGCGGCGGGCCAGACGGCGAAGGCGCCGGATGGCAGCGCTGGACCGGAGGCACCTGAAACTGCAGCAGGCGGAGCGGCACATATGCTGATGTCGTCTCCTTCTGCTCCGCTGATGCCTCAGGCGGCGCTACCATCGCCCAATCCCTTCGCCCGGTGCTGGACGGCCCCCAGCCGGCTGCCCCACGAGCTGTCGCCCATGCAGCCCACCGGCTCGGGAGAGTGCCTGTCGGATGAGGAGAAGCTCCTCTGCCCGCCCTCCCTTTCCCTCCGCCTGAGCACGATGAGGAGCCTCGAGGAGGCTCCGACGGGCTCCACCGCCGCGTTGCCACTGGATACAGGGTTTGGAGGGGAGGGCGACGACTTTGCCCTGCCTCCCACGTTCAGCCGCCTCCACTCCCTCGTCCACCTCACCCCCGCCGGCGTGGAGAAGCACATCGAGGACCTCGCCCAGGAGCTGGCGGCGGAGGCCGAGGCCGAGGCCGAGGCAGAGACGGACCTCTTCCACACTGACAGCGATGACGAGCCGTTGCGGTGGGCCGTTTCGGCGGCGCCTTCGGCGCGGGTCAGCAGCAACGGCGGCGGGGCAGCGGGTGGCGGCGTGAGCGAGGCGACGGGCGAAGGGGCGCAGCCGGCGGCGCCGCCAGCGAGGGGGCTGCTGTCGCGGTGCGGGTCGTCTCGTCTCTCACGGCTGTCTGACATGGCGTCGTCGCTTCGCCGCTACGGCGCGGAGGACGCAGCCGCAGCGGCGAGCGAGGAGGCACCTCAGCAGGCGGCGGCACCAGGCAGGGGCCTGCTGTCACGATGTGGGTCGTCTCGCCTCTCACGGATGTCCGACATGGCGTCGTTCCGCCGCCAGGGCGCTGACGACTCAGCCGCAGGGGTGGGCGGAGGGGCACAGCCTGCGCCAGCCCTGACCAGGGGCCTGGCGTCTAGGCCCGGGTCATTACCTCGTGCCAGGTGGTCGGAGATGGGCGGATCCTTCCGCCGCCCCGGCACTGACGACGGTACCGGCTCCGTACTAGGCATGCCAGCTCCGGGTATGATGTCTAGGTCTACGTCGCTGCGCCGCGCGAGGTGGTCCGAGATGGGCGGGTCCTTCCGCCGCAACGGTGCGGACGACACGGGCGCTGCGGCGCTGCGGCAGCGGATCACCGACAAGGCCCTGGCAACGGCGTTCGGTGGGGCAAGGGCCACGGTCGACAGGAGCACGCTGGAGGAGGCCCGGGTGTACGGCAGGTGCGTTGTGCAGGCCGGGTAGACGGGACTTGCCATATATAGCGTGTACCGAACCGTGCAGGGCATGCCGTGGACGCGTGGGCCCAGCGGCGTTGCGGGTCGTGGACTTCTAAAAGATTGAGCGGTGCTCCTTCACCACGTTTTCACAGGTACTCGGCAGCTACTTACGGCGGCTACGATCCCCACACGGGAGTGCCCGGCGGCACGTACAAGGACTGGCAGCCCACGTGGTGGGACCGGCTGATGGGCCGTGGCCCTGCGAGCGCGGAGGAGGGCATGCGCCAAGCCATGAAGGACAGCATGCTCAAGCTCACGCCTTACGTCGTCCACGTCAACACGGGTGGGGTGAAATGTCAGGCCTCGGGGCGTGATTTACCGGGATGGGGACGAAGGAGGAGAGGGTGGAGAGCGTAAGAGAACGCCTGGGCTACGTCGGCGGCGACCTGGCACGCTAGGCCCAAACGCTGTTCATGTATGGTCCTGACCCCACTGCCGCAGAGAATTCCACTGAGGGCTTCCTTCCGTTCGCGGTGTGCCTGGACGAGGCCACCAGGTGAGGTTGCGGGCGCCGCAAGCATGGGCCACTCAGCGGGGGAAAGTCCTCGGGGGAAAGTCCTTGGGAACGGATGGCTGGAAAGCCGTGTACTTCTGCCCATCGTCATGTACGACTAGGGTCCAGGTTGTGGAATTGTCTATCGCTTGAGACCTATCCTCAACTGTATTGTCGCTCG
Source organism: Edaphochlamys debaryana (assembly GCA_016858145.1). Classification (NCBI taxonomy): domain Eukaryota; kingdom Viridiplantae; phylum Chlorophyta; class Chlorophyceae; order Chlamydomonadales; genus Edaphochlamys; species Edaphochlamys debaryana. The sequence goes on from JAEHOE010000005.1 coordinate 1,887,339, forward strand.
TAGCGAGCCAGGCTTTTGCGATCTGTCGCGGGCTGTGACCAGCAAATCAAAGTTGCCAGCGACCTTGCCCGCTGCCATTGCTAAATACATCTATGTATAAGTGTATAGCAGACTTGCTACCTAATGTTGGAGTGGCGACGTTTGACCCGGAGGAAGACTCGTCTCTTTGCAGCCGCTCCTCGCGCGACCCTTGCTTTGACGCCCCTCAACACCTCGGCTTACCACATACATGACGCTTGCTGGGTCCTTGCGCGGCTTGTGCCGCCCCGTGCAGGTCCGTGGTCATCTCCATCCGCGGCACCGCCTCGCTTGAGGACATCATCACCGACGTGCTCCTCGCGCCCTACGACGTGCGCGAGCTCCTGCCGCCAGGGCTCCTGCCGGCAAGGGCAGCAAAGGACGAGGAGGAGGAGCCCGTGCTGGTGCATGGAGGCTTCTGGGGAGGTGAGCCGCCGCTCCTGTAGAGCCCCCTCTCGCCCCCTCAGTCGTGCTCTCCCATTCCCACCACGCTACGGCACTTTCGAACATGCATACATACCGTTATCGCTGAGCTCTCTGCTGTGTCCTCAACTGCAGCATCTGAGGCGATTTTGGTCAACCTCAAGCGCCTGGGCCTCCTGGAGCTGCTCTTCCCGGCGCCCCCCGGCCGCGCCACGGACACGTGCTGTTCAAGCACCCAGACAGACCCCCCCGCTGCTGCTGCCGGTACCACCTCCTTCATGGGGTCTGCGGCGCCGGCTTCAGCCAGCACCCACCGCACCGGCCGCCAGCGAGAGGCTACCGGTGCCGAGCCGGAGGCCGGGACTCCCTCCGACCCGAGCCGGGTGCCACCATCGCCGCCAGCCCTTGACCCTGCTGAGGCGACACAGCAGAACGAGGACTCTACCCCTTCGTCGCAGCCCCTCCCGCTCCCGGGCAAACACCAGCAGGGCGCCGCCGCCAGCAACGGTCCTGGCAGCGGCTCTGACCGCGCAACTGCTCGAGAGGGCCGGGGCGGCCGCGGCAGCAGCCGCAGACTGGCGCTCCTCTCCCGCATGCCCCGCCTCGTGTCCGCCCCGGCCACGAGGCGTGGCAGCGGCAGCGGCTGGCTAGATGCCCCAGCCCGCCTGCTGTCCCTCATGGGTGGGCACAGGCCCCGCACAGAGTCTGGAGGCGAGTCGGGCCCAGCGGCCGACGGGACTGCGCAGGAGGCGGGGAGCTGGTCGCGGGCTGTGCGGCAGGTGTCGGTGCTGCTGTGCGCAGCTTCCGCCTGGCTCCACCCGGGCCCCAAGCCCTCAAGCGTACATTCCTCGCCCGGAAGCAGCGGCACGGCAGCTGCGGATAGCGGGGAGCCTCAAGAAGGGGCGTGCGAAGATGGGCTCGCGGGTGCGCAGGGGCTGGTGCGAGGCGACAGCTCACAGCTTGCGGAGGAGGCAGGAGACGGCGGAGGCAGCCACCCAACAAAGAGGCTGCAGCGGAGCAACAGCCGCTCGCTAGTCCGGCGCGGCAGTCGGCCCGACCTGTCCCGGTGGGGTCAAGCGCCGCCCGCGTCCCTGGCCTCCGCTGGCCCCAACTCGGCCTCCAACGCCCAGCCCACAGCCCAGCCCGACGGCGGCGCAAGCAGCGGCGTCAAGCGGCTCATGATCACGCTGCCGCTGCCGCTGCCCACACGAGACAGCCCAGCAGTGGCCTCCGGCGGTGGTGCACGGCCGTGGCGGCTGGTGGTGACGGGGCACTCGATGGGCGGAGGGGTGGCGGCACTGCTGGCGATGCGGCTGCGGGCGGCGTTGCCGCACGTGGAGGTCAAGGCGTGGTGCTTTGGGCCGCCAGGTGAGAGCTCAGAGCTCATGAGCTGCTCACAGGCCGTCATCTCCAGGCCTTGACCTTGTCCCCTGGAGTCTCCCTTATGGGTCCCGCTTGGCTCTCTTTACGCCCTCAGGAGCCCTGGCGAGCCCGGAGCTGTGTGCAGCCATGGAGCCCTTCTGCGTCAGCGTGGTGGCGGGCAAAGACCTGGTTCCCCGCATGAGCCCACACGTAAGCCGCAGACCCCCTGCTAGAATCCCCGAGGGCATGCCCGGGACCTGGTCCGGGCTCCTCTCATCTCTTCCGGCATCGGCATGGCATGCTGTGAGGCCCTGCCCCTACCTGTGCGCCTTGCATCCCGGCCCACCTCTGCCCTTAGACGATGGAGCGCTACCGGGATGAGATGATGACCGCTCTGGCGCGGTGCAGGTGAGGGACGAGTCGCAGGCATGAAGGCTAACGGACGGGGGGCGACACGTGTTGCCAAAGCTCAAGCCGCCGTCCGTCTGCCTCTCACCCACCGCCACAGCTGCTCCAAAGCGGAGGTGCTGCTCGGCACTTACAGGAAGGCTAACCGAACAAGCTGGGTGAACCGCCTGCTGCTGCCGTTTGAGGACATGCCACAGGAGGTGGGTTCTGTCGTACGTGCACGTGCAGTCGTGCCGCAAGCACACACTGTGCATGAATCTATGCTTTCCAATTTCTCCTTCAACCCGCTCGCCGCGGCCCCCTGTGTCACCTACGTTTTGCCCCTGCTTCCCGGGCATTCCCTCAACCCGTTTGCCCCCTGTGTCCCCCAGGCCGCGGAGGCGCTGTGGCGCTACCACAGGGCGGTACAGGAGGCGGACCGCCTCCCCGAGATGCACGCACCGGGCAAGGTGCGTGGGAGGCTCTACCTTAGTGTACCTGCAGGCATGCCTGCTCAGACGTGCAGGCCCGACAGAAGCACGGGGCGTCCGACATCAACAGAATGGCTTACTGACTTCACCGTACGCACCCTGCGCTTCGTCCCTTCGGCGCCTGCCCACAGGTCCTGTACCTCCAGCCCAGTGCGGCCCCCGTCGCGCGGCCTGAGCCCACCCTCAGCCGCTCGAACAGCGGCACGCTGGAGCCGTCCTCGTCGCCTCGCAGCCTGATGCGGCAGGCCACCCTGTCCTCGCTCCGCCTGCCCCTCTCCTCGAGCGCCGCCCCCGCCTCCGCCCCCGCCGCCGCCTCCAAGCCCCCGAAGGTAGAGCTGCGCTACCGGCCCGTGTGGGTCACGGCTGCCGAGCTGAGCGCCGAGGGCATCCTGGCGTCCAGCCGCATGCTGACGGACCACAACCTTCTAAATGCCTGTCTTCCCGGTGAGGGGGCAGGGGTATAAGGGTGGACATGGAGGAGGGGGGCCCTTGGAAGGGCGGAGTGCAGGGTGGGCTTGCATGAGGCTCGACGGACCACAACCTAGTCAACGCTGTGCAAACCGGCAACAAAAACAGCGCAAAGCTAACGACATTTTGCCCCCTTCCCCCCAGCGCTCGACAGTCTGCTCAAGCCAGTAGAGCAGCAAGGAATGGCGTCTAACGGCTGCGGAGTCTGACTTTGAGGCGGTGTTGTGAGAGCGCGCCGTAATGGGCAAAATATAATGAAGTTCTAGTTGAGCATCAGTCGAGCTAGCTGTTGGCGGCATGCTAATGGCCGTGGGAGGTGAGCACCCGTGACGTGGGACCCTGGCGGGCTCAGGTGCAGAGCTGGCTGGGCCTAATGTGGTGGCACGCACGTCATGCCCCGCAACCTGTACTTCGGGCTTCATCAGGCACTGCACTGTCCAGAAGTCAGGAAGTACGCGCCAAGGGCGCTGTGCACGTACTTAGGCCTCCTAGGCCTCCGCCTGCCTCAGCCAGGAGCGCGAGCCCACACTGCTTTTTATCTAGCTGGCATATGCGTGTCATCCTTATAACGGGTTGAAGGGATGAAGCCCGTGCTGACCGGGCAGGCATGGAGGTGACTGGTTGCGTCCTTGCCGGGCGGGTCACCTCAGCCTTGACCTCTGCGGGATGTTCCAGCGGGCAGCGGGCGTTGCTGTTGTTGATGTTACCAACAGTGAGCTATTCAGCACTCGTACTGTGATCAGCATCTGTGCCCTTCGCTGCCCTATGTGTTGCGGTAGCGGAGTGAGGCCGTGGCGTGCCTTCAGATGGCCGTGTCGTGCAGACGGTCTATGCTCATTTAGTTGGTCTTTTGCTAGTGTGAACACGCGCTGCTCTTCTTCTTGCTCCTGTTGCGTGCGCCCTCCGCGCACTGGTGGTTCTTCCTGAAGCACCCTCTTGAAATGGGGGCTCACTTAGTATGGTAGCACGCTTCAGCCCTTCGGGCCCCATCAATGTGGGCCCCATGAACGGTACAGGTGGACCCATTGCTCCACCATGAATTGCTCAGCGCGCAGCGACGCAGGCATTGTATGCCCTACTTCCTATCCGACAGAGCTGGGTTAAGTAGACGCCTTCCGTAGTCCACGGCGAGGCAACGTCGAAGGGCTCCAGGGCTGTGTCACGGCACGCTGACTGGGTTTAAATTGAGAGTCGTTCTGGCTAGCGCCGTTCTACCTTGGGCTCTGGTACATGTGAGCGCCACAGCAGCGTTGCGGCCGCGCTTTGCGGATGGGTGCTTGGAGTCTGCGGATTTGGTGGTAGGGCTTGGGTCTTCATGTTGCTGAGGTAACGGAGTGACCTACGGTGAAGGCCAAGGGTGCGGGCCGCCCGTGCAGGCTTGGGACGAGGTGATGCGCAAGGCGGAGTACGGTATCGTGCGTGAGGTGTTCTAAGGCCCTGCAGGGCTGCAGCTCTGCGGCTGAAGAGGGCTGAAGCAAGCAAAGGCCGACAGGGCCTGAGCGTGCGCGACTGTGCGCCATCCCGCTCGGCTGCTCGGCCCACAGTCTCTGCTCCTGTATGGCGTAATTGACGGGGTTGGGGAAGGGCCCTGGAGGCCTGGTGCAGGTTAATCGTGTTGAGCAGGGCGGGCCGTGGCAGCGGGGAGGGCACCAGGGCGGGGAAGGGGGTGGGGGGGCAGCCCAACTTGCTTGTTGTGTGTCCTGATGTGTTGTCGTCTATCTGTTGCTGTGACAGGCACCGCCCTTCCGCTCCTGTGCTCGCTCCACCACGCAAGCGTAATGGTGCCGTGTTGTCTGCCGCCACCTCCTGACCTCCTTGACGTGACGAGCGCAGCGCTTGCACTCGAGTTCAGCGCTCAACCAACCGTGCGTGACCGAGCATGCCGTAACCTCAGGTTACGGACAGAAGAGACGGAAGACTTGGCCTTATATAGAGACCTTGAATCGGTTCACGAGAGTCCAGGCCGGCCAGACGGACCGTGAACACTCGAGGCGGGCGGAGGCACATCGCGAATCGGATGAGCGCCCGTTGCCTAATACCAGGCCCATGCCCCAGGTCCGAATGTACATCCAGACCGTTTGCCCTCATCAACTCTTACATGGATCACCGAGTCGTCCCCCGCACTGCTGCGTAGCCGAAATGCCAGCCCTCGAGTTGTTCGGCCGACGATTGCTTCTCTCATCCGACGCCCTACCTTTCTTCGTCATCCCTGCGGCCGTCCTTCACACATGTGGTGCAGCTGCGCTTTTGCTGGGGCTCGGACTGAGTCGCCTTGCTTGCGGTGGTCGTGATGGCCACGGCGCCCTGCTGCCGTTTCTCTCCAACGCGACCACGGCTTACAGCTTCGCGGCTGCGCTGGAATGGTGGCTGGTGCTGGAAGGCCTAAAAGGTGCGTCACAGTTCAATCATGCAGTCGGCCTGTCGGACGACTTGTCGCCCTTGGCTCCGAGCCGCCGCTCAAGCTAATCAACGCAGTCTAAAAATTTGATCCCTGGTAAAAACAGGCGTCGAGGCTAACGGGGGCCACGTTGCGGGGGTCGGGTAGTTGCGAAGCTTCATTCGTCAGCCGCGCCACCCGTTTCGCGCGGCTTCAGCTCTGAAGCGTTTATCGGCAGCTTCTAGAGTCGCACTTGGCAAGCAACCCTGGCAAAAACGGGGCTGAAAACCGCTGAGTTCAGCCCGCTCCATCCGTCTAGATATGTAACCTGTCTGGATGCAGCTGAGAGCGCTGTTGGTGCTTAGGAGTGATGAGGGGTGCCCGAGTATGTTCCCACGCCGAAGTGGTTTTCGCAAGAGCTTGATTTGGGCAGTCTTTTCAGACCATGCATCCCCCTCGGCGCACAGCTGATTGGCGTGCACATCGCAGTTGGGCAAGAGTGACGAGACAGTCCGTCGGGGCCACAACGGGACCCACACGTGCCACCTACCCCGGGTCACTCGCGCGCCTTACACCCCTTGCCCCTTCCTCTCCAGGCCGGCCGCTGGAGACGAAGGCCCGCCGAGGAGTGCCCTGGCTGCTGGGCCTGCACGCTGTGGCGTCGGCTGTGGAGGTTCTTGTGGCGGCCTACGGCTCGTTGCTGCTGGCTTTCCATGTTGAGCTGTGCTCCCACTGGGGCTCCAGGCCCCTGGCGGTGGCCCTCGTGTGGACCTCCTGGGGCCTCATCGCCTTCAACGCGTGAGAGCGGGTGGAGAAGGTTCCGGATTGGAGAGGCAGGCCTGGTATCAGGCTCAGGGCAGCGGCCATTCCGGCCGTCTCGACGGGTCAAGCTGCACATGCGGGGGAGCGCCAAGGCTACCCTCACCCTTCCTCGCCGCGCTCTTCACTTGCTTGTTTGCTGCTGCCCATCGACTGCTTTCAGGCTTCTGACGGCCGTCCTATACAACCCGTGGCATGGCCTTGACTTGGTGGAGGTGTGCGGGCACGTGATTACGTCTACTTTGCGGGCCGGGTCCCTGCCCTGGGTTGCAGGAACGGTACCAAGTACTGCCCGACACAACCGCCATCAGCGGAAACCCACTGCACGCACCCTAAACTGCAGGCATGGGAGTCTGGGTTCATGGCGCTCTTCAGGCTCGTGCGGCAGCAGAGCCTCCTCACCCGCGGAGCCGCCCACGACAGGTGCGGCAACAGCAAAGGGGTACCCTTTGATGAGGGCAGCCTGAGATCCAACAGGCACGGCAGTCCGCCGAGCTCATCATGCCAGCCGCCAGCCTTTGTACCGAAGCGCACGTACCCACGTTGCCTCTGATTCCCATCCCGCGCCTGCCCCGTGCACATACAGGGACTCGGCGCTCAAGCGCATCGCGGAGTTCTGGGCGAGCCTCTTCCAGCACGTGGACCTGACCCTGTCCGACATTGCTACGGCCATGCTCCTGGTGAACGTGGCTCAGGACCTGCGGCGGAAGAAGGTGCTGCGGGAGGCCATGGTGGCGGCGGCACAGGCGGCGGGGCAGCCCATCAGCCGACAGACGACCGGCGAGGCGCTTGCTGACGAGGCGGCCCCTCAGCTGGCGCAGCCACCAAACGTGGCCGCGCAGGAGGTGGCAACGGGGCCTCCGCCGGCCCCGCTTCGCCCTCTGCGCGTGGCGGTTTTGGGTGCGTCCGCGGCCGCCGCCGATAAGTCAACCACCCGCGCCGCTAGTTCTGCCGGCGGTGTATGTCAGTCGCCTCTCCCGCCCTCCGTCACAATCCTCCACCGCCCGCTCCACCTGACCCCCGTCGGCATAGAGGATCACATTGACGAGCTCACAAACGAGCTGGCGGGCACGCTGGCTGAACCCAGGGAGGCTGCAGAGAAGCCGCAAGCGGCTGGAGACAGCGGTGTCGGCAACTCGCAGCCGCAGCCAGCAGTCGCATCCCCACTAGGGGCTATCCGCCGTCAGGGCGGCGAGGCGTCTCGGCGAGCGCGTGAGGCCTCTTTCGGGGCGGATCCCCTCGCTCGGTCCGGCCTGCAGCGCGTGCGATTTGCCGACGAGCACGCAGCCATGCAGCCGGCGTCAGCGACGGCAGCCCCCTCGCAGTCCGCCTTCCTTGATGCGGCTCTTTCGCAAGCCCCAGTGCCCCAGGCTGCTGCGGAGCCTTCACCAGCCGCGGCACAGGCAGACGCGGCAGGGGCGGTAGCGGCGGAGGTGGCGGAGGCGACGGGAGACAGCTTTGGCGGCGAGCAGCTGCTACCGGGAGCTGCGGCAGGAGCCACAACCGGGGCTGGGGCTGACGGCCTCAGCCCCGTCGGCACCGTGAAGCGTGCGGCGGCTGCTATCGAGGCCGCCTTGGCGGCGGGAGTGACGAGGTCGGGAAGCTGGTCGGCGGCAGAGGCTGCCGCGCTGACAGCTGCAGGGGCCCCTGCCGTCGGCTCGGCCGCCGCCGCCACGGGCCATCACAGCGACGGCGACGGCGACGGCGACGACCCGTTCAGCGCTTTCCTGCCCATGCCGCCAAAGTCTACGTCGCCGTCCGAAGTGACGACGGAGGGCTTCGAGAGCCCAGTTGGAGAGCTGCGGGCGAAGGGCCAGGCCCCGGAGCTGACGAGATCGGTGAGGGTGGTGGCAAGGGCAGGGGCCCTCGTCGAGGGGGCGGAGGAGCTTCAGGACCCTGCAGCGGAGGCAGCAGCAGGCGCCAGCGGCAGCGAGGGAGGAGCGGTCCCAGCAGCGCAAGTGGTCGGAGCGCCACCCGGCCTGACGGAGGCAGCCGGCGTGGCCAGCCTTGGCGGCCGGGAGGGCTCTGGCGCTTCGCAGCAGGTGCCGTTGGAGCACGTGCCCTGCCCCTTCCAAGCATTCCAGAAGCCGCGGACGCCGCTGTCCCCGCATCCGCCACGGCCCTTTGCACTGGCCCAGGCGTCGTGTGTATCTTCCACCGACTACGTGCCCCCGCTGCTACAGCCGACGGGCTCCGGCGAGAGCTTGTTTGCGAGCGACGCGACCCCTGACCTGGGCAACACTCCCACGGCCGCCGCCGTGCTGGGGGACGAAGCTGCACCCACACACACCGATAACCCTCTCTACGATGTGGGTCGGCCGCGTCTTCCTCCCGCCGTCACAATCATCCACCGCCCGCTCCACTTGACCCCCGTGGGCATGGAGGATCACATTGAGGAGCTTGCAAAGGAGCTGCCGGCGGAGGTACTGGCGGAAGAGGAGACGGCCCCCGCGCCGGCTGATGCGGAGGGCGCCGAGCCGGAGGCGCCGGACGGTGCCGCGCCGGGATCGGAGACGGCGGCCAGGACCGCTTCGCTAAACAGCAAGGTTGCACGGGACGTCGCGGCGACGGAGCTGCGGCAGCGGATCGCCGATGCGGCGATGGCGGCGGCGTTCGCCACTGCAGAGCGCGCCACGGTTGACAGGAGCACGCTCGAGGAGGCGCGCGTGTACTGCAGGTGGGTGCATGACAGAAGTGCGGCGCATAACGGCTTGACTGGTACGGCACTTGCCGTACTCGTGGCTGACGTACCACTGCCGTACGACTTGTACTGCGCAGGTACGCGGCGGCCATGTACGCCAACTTCGATGCCAGGACCGACAGCGAGTACGCGATGTGGCAGGTCCGCTACGCCGCCCGCATGGCTGTGGGCTGGATGAGCGCCGAGGACGCCATGCGCGCGGCGATCCGGGAGTGCCTGGAGAGGCTGACGCCTTACGTGATTCACATCAACACAGGTGGGCTGCGGGTGGATAGTTGACGGCGGGGACCTCAGTTGCTCAATGCCCTTGGGGCGCTCAGTCTGGATCGACGCTCATCTGTACTGCGCTGATCGCAGAGAACGGCGCCGAGGGCTACCTACCCTACGCCGTGTGCCTGGACGAGGCCACCAGGTGGGGCCTGAGGTGTGGGGCAAAGGTCCTTGCTCTAGTCCTAGCCCGCCGCTTAACATCAACGACAGCCCTCCACCGATACTACTACATCAGCACGCGCCGTCTCCTTGCAGCGAGTCACCGCCGCCCGCCTTACTCTGCCCCGCCATCTTGCGCCTCCCCCACAGGACCGTGGTCATCTCTGTTCGTGGAACCGCCTCGCTGGAGGACGTGGTCACGGACTGCCTCCTGGCGCCCTACGACGTGCGAGACCTGCTGCCGCCGGGCCTGCTACCGGCGAGGACCAGCGGCGGTGGCGGAGGGGGGGCGGCGGAGGACGAGGAGGAGGAACCCGTGCTGGTGCACGGCGGCATCTGGGGAGGTGAGCCGCTCCTGTAGAGCCCTCTCAGTCCTGCCGTACCTGCGCGCCTGTTGGCGCTGCCCCTGTTCCCGCGAATCCTTTATCCGTAGTACGTATGCTCATACTAGTGCTCCGCCCTGGCCCAGCCGCCGAGGCTGTGTTGGTCGACCTCAAGCGCCTGGGCCTGCTGGAGCTGCTCTTCCCGGCGCCCCCGGGCGGAGCCGCCGCCAGCTCCAGCTCCGCCGCCCCTGCGGCCTCCGCCGACAGCTCCGCTGCCGCCGCGCTCGGAAAGGGAGCTTCGAACGCGCAGGCGGGCGCAGCCGCCGCCCAGGCCAGTGTTTCCACGGGCGGCGGCGCCTCGGTGAGCCCTGAGCGGAACGTGCCGGCATGCCCGTCGGTGTCTGGGCCGTCGCGGGGCACTGGAGACCGCCCACCGTCGTTGCACCGCACCCGGCGTTCCCGCTGGCAGACCCTGGGCGCCGAGCCGCCCAAGCTCCTGTCCGCAGAGCGCTCGGTGAGCAGCGGCGGGCTGCTGAGCAATACTTCAAGCCGCATCGTGGGCGATGCGGGCGCCAAGGGCTGGAGAGCCCTCCGCTCCAACATGTCCCGGCTCGTATCCGCAAGCCAGACGGCGGGTAGCAGTGTGAAGGCAGGCGGCGGCTGGAACCTTCTGCTGTCCCAGATGTCCCGCCTCCGGGCGGCTGCGGCTGGCACCTCTCAGACCGCCAGCGCCAGCGGGGCAGCAGGCGGCTCCGTCACCGGCCGCAGCAGCAGCTGGACGGGGCTCATGACCCGCCTCCAGTCTTTCCGCGCCACGAGTGCTGAAGCCCAGGGCGGCGGTGTCAGTCGCGAGGGCAATGCCAGTAGCGTCCGCAGCAGCAGCTGGAACGCCCTCTTCTCCCAGCTGTCCCGCCTGCAGACGGCCATGTCGTCTGGCAGCCAGAGCGCCCCACACGGCAGCGATGATGGAACCACCAGCGCCCGCAACAGCGCATGGTCGAGCCGGCCTTCCCCAACATCCCGCCTGCAGTCTGTTCGGGAGGAAGGTCCGGACAGCGGAGACAACAGCGGCAGCAGCGAGAGCCGGGCCGGCGCCGGCCGGTCTGGCGGCTGGCGCACCCTGCGCTCCCAGCTCACTCGGCTTGCGCCTTTCGAGGCCGCCACCGGAAGCCGGACCGGCAGCGGCGGCTGGCGGGCTCTGCTGACCCAACTGCCCCAGCTCGTCGCCGCCCAACTCACCGAGGCGGGCAGCAGGCTCCTAGGCACTAGCACGGGTAACGACGAGGGCACCAGTGATGCCGACAAGGCGGGAAGGGCCCTGGCTAAGAACCGGAGCTACATGGCTATCCGTCGTGCGACTGACAAGACCCTCAAGGTCAGCGCTGCTGAAACCGTAGCTGCGGACGCCAAGACCGAGAGCGGTGGAGCACCCAGTGCCATCAAGCGGCTCATGATTACGCTGCCGCTGCCGCTGCCCACACGGGATGGCCCGGCGGGCGCCTCCGGCGGTGGCGCGAGGCCGTGGCGGGTGGTGGTGACGGGCCACTCGCTGGGCGGCGGGGCGGCGGCGCTGCTGGCGATGCGGCTGCGGGCGGCGTTGCCGCACGTGGAGGTCAAGGCCATCGTGTTTGCTCCTCCTGGTGAGTGCGCCTGCATGGCTATCGGCGGGAGCTCCAGCCCTATAACCGACCCCTCGATCGGACCGTTAGGTGTTTACATGTAGTGCTTTGCCTTGCCTCCTGCCTCAGGAGCCCTGGCGAGCCCAGAGCTGTGTGCGGCCATGGAGCCTTTCTGTGTCAGCGTGGTGGGCGGAACGGACCTCGTCCCGCGCATGAGTCCGCAGGTGAGCTGCTACGTCTGGCTGGGGATGGCATTACCACAGGCAGGGGCTGGGGGGCAATTGTCTTGCCGCCTCTCAGCTCCGTGAGCACGCATCTATGGCTCAGGTGCTCAGGCCTCACACCCCATTTGGAATGGCGCGCCTACCCTTTGTTTGCCCCACCCTCCGGCCCTTAGACCATGGAGCGGTACCGGGATGAGATGATGACGGCGCTGGCGCGGTGCAGGTGAGGAAGGCAGGGTTTGCGGGGGGAAGGGTTCGGAGGCTGGGAGTAATCAGTGAAGTTCAAACGCCCTCTACCTGCCTCCCACCCACGCCACTCAGCTGCTCCAAGGCCGAGGTGCTTATCGGCAGCCTCACCAAGACCAGCCGTGCGCGCCGGGCCGCCCGCCTGCTGCTGCCGTACGAGGAGATCCCGCCCGAGGTGAGCGGTGACCAGGCCACGAGGCCAGGGCTGGAGCAGGGGCCCTCTCTCTTGTCGGCTGTGTGCAGGGGGCTCCGCCACCCTAGACACCCCGGCGCCTATACGCTCCAGCTTTCCTTGCCTTCGCTCCTTCATTCCAGGCCGCCGAGACGCTGTGGCGGTACCACCAGGCGACGCAGGAGGTCGAGCGCCTGCCCGACCTGCACGCCCCGGGCAAGGTGGGGCTGCATCGTTCCGGCGCCGTTCCCTCTAGTTGGCATGTCCGTTAGCACGGCTCGAGCGCTTGTCGCACGCACGCTCGCCATTCCTGTCCTGACCCTCAACCGCGGCCACTCGCCCCCATCTCTGCCCCCAGATCCTGTACCTCCAGCCCAGCGCGGTGCCCACCTTCCAGCGCGCCATGCCGCCCACCCCCGGCCGTGCGGACAGCGGCGACCTGGGCCTGGGCTCGCCCACCACCGCCCGCCGCCTGGCCAAGCAGACCTCCTCCATCCTGCGCCGCGTCCCCTTCTTCTACGGTGCCGGGGCCGGGGGCGGGGCCGCCTCGAGCCCCAAGGCCGCCGAGCCGGCCATCCGCTACCGGCCCGTGTGGGTCTCCGCCAAGGAGCTCAACGCCGAGGGCATCCTGGCTTCGGCACGCATGATCCAGGACCACTTCCTTCCCGTATCTACTTTGCCCGCGTTAGAGCAACTGCTTAAGCCGGAGCCGCCGAAGGCTTAATGATGAGGCAAAGTGAGGAGACCAGTTGAGATGAGATGCGAGAGAGGACAGAGGCGGGAAGACTGAGCAATCCACCGGGAGCTTGGGGTGGCATGGAGGGAGAGCTGCCTAGCCGCCTGGTGTTGTCAGGTACCAGATTGTGGGGGCAGCCTTGCGTGGTGTGTTCATTCAGGGCTGCTCGTGTAAACCAGAGAAACAGGGCGCGGTGTGTGTGTCCTCTCGGGAGTGTTTAGGGCCATCCATGTGACCGCACGCAGTAGCCTGGCGCATAAAGCTGGTGGAGGGGCAGTTCGGAAGGCTGTCTGTGGATGTTCCTTGGGGCTGGGAGTCCTTTGGGCAGGAGTTTTGTGCGAAACGCCGGCAGGAGCGGCGGCGTGGTCAGGGCGGCAAGGAGTGCAAAACCAGAAAAAGGTCTTGCTGGTTGGGGACCTTTGGGCACGCCATTTGAGGCCTGGGGTATGTCAACGTGTTCCTACGACCATGCAGTGGGCGGGGTTGGCTTCGCTAGGCTAGGCAGGATGTGCTGTGCCAGAGGCTGGGTTTGGACCTCCAGCGGCCCCACAGGCCTCTACTGGAGCGGGACGGCCCCGGCCCCTCGCCGCCCATAGCGCATACACATAGAGCATACACATAGTGGATGTGGATGTTGGGGTTCCAGCTTGGCTGCACAGGTGCACAATTCTTTCCGCGATTTTGGTTCTGCTGCTGTCTCCATGCCTTGCTACCATATGCTATTCTGCTTGGGGGCCGTGAGCCCCCGGCAATGTGCGCATTGCAGACCTCGCCCCGTCTTCCACTGCCTGCCTGCCTGCCTGGCAGACGATCCTCACATGCGCTTGACGCCCTTTTGCATCGTCCTCCAGCGAGTGTTTTAGTTTACCACTGAAGCAGGGCTGAAGAGTGCTCCCTTAGCGCAATTACCTGCGTGCTTGCTCTTACTACGAATGGGGTACAATGCCGCCGCGACTTCTGCCGGCGGCGGGCGTGACCACTGCAGATTGCCGCAGGCTGGCGGGGGTATTGGGCGGTGGGCTGCTAGCATGCGGCCGATGCGGGACGCGAGTGCAGGAGACTTTAGCGTGGGCAGGAGGCCAGATGGGCATGCCATGTGGCTGCGGGCGGAGTGGAAACGGTGAGGAGTGGACGGGATTGTCCAGTGCGACCGTGCAACTACTTGCACCCTTTGCCGGCGTGGACAGGGTTCAGCTTTGCTAGGGGGCCTTATTTATGAGCCCTAATTGGTGCGTGTTGCCTTGGTCAATTGTTGCCCTTGGCTCCGTAAGGATGGGATTAGCGACTTAAGAGGAGCAACGTGGGGGCTTGGGCTGCTGCTAGGCACACGGGGCTGGGGGCTCTGCTTGGGCGCACGCGTTGCCCAGCGTGGCAACCTCCAACAACCTCACCCGAGTGCACTTCGTGGGCGTGCATCTGACTGGTGCCGGTGCAAGCAGGGATAGATACGAACATCCTGGAGGCAGGCAGGCCGCGGCAGATTGAGGGTTGGCGCCTCCGGGCGACAGAAATTGTGGTGCGGCCGTGGTTGAAGGCTATAGCAGGACGCAGGGTAACGGGCGTGTCGGCGTTGTTAGGCTTAGGGGGTGGGCGGTGCCCAGCTTATTGCTCCAGGCTTTGTGCGGGGGTCACGGGTTGCGGGTCCTTGATTGCAAGTCCGCCCAGGTGCGGTGTTGATAGGTTGCGGCCGGCGGACCAGCTTGAGCACCTGTAGGGCGTGCCGAGTGGTAACGGGGCGGGTCCCCGGCGTTCAGCTGGAAGATGCGGGATTGATAACCCGGGTGTGCGCTTGAGGGCTGCTCTCGACCGCGCACAACCGTGCCGTGACGTCAAGGGTAGGCACCGTGGGAGGTTACACAGCGATGTCAAGCGAACCCACCGGAATACTCAGCTCCACATATCATTAGACAAAAGTCCTGTTCATGAGACCCGGCCGGCCAGGAACGGTGAACACACGCTTTAGCCCGTTGCCGCCTAATACGTCGCTGCATACATTTCGGACCAACAGCGCTCATAATCTCTAATACACATGGACCAAATAGACATCCCCCGCACTGCTGCATAGCTGAAATGCCAGCGCTGGTGCTCTGGGGCCGGCGATTGCTCCTCTCGAGCGACGCCCTTCCCTTCTTCGTGCTTCCTGCGGCCGTCCTGCATACTTGTGGCGCGATTGCGCTGCTGCTAGGGCTAGGCCTGAGTCGTTTGGCCTGCGGTGGGCGTGATGGCCATGGCGCGCTGTTGCCGTTTCTCTCCAACGCGACCACGGCATACAGCTTTGCGGCTGCGCTGGAATGGTGGCTCCTGCTGGAAGGCTTAAAAGGCAAGTCCCGGGCAGGGGGTCGCATTTTGATTGCTTACATACAGTCGACCGGTCGGACGGCTTGGCGTAGAGCCGCCGCTTAGGCTGTGGAGCACACTGCACAGTCAGCGAGTCACGAAATTGCGAGACTGAGACAGCAGCAGCGAGACTAAGGGGCGCGAAAGTATGGAGCGGGCCAGCCGGCGCGCCGGTGCAGCTCTCAAGCGTATGACAATGTTAACAAGAGCCTGCCAGAGCCTATACTTGCCAATTAACGCTCGCCAAAACGGGCTCAAACCAGCCGAACGGCTCGTAAACTCAAGTCTCATGCACCCGCTCCTGGACCCATAACCTGCCTAAATGCAGTTGAACAGCAATGCTGATGCGTAGGATGTATGAGGGGCGACACCCGAGCACGCGGCGTTGTCAAGCATTGCATCAGGGTGGTTTTCCCCGGAAGCTTGCGGTTTGGGCAGTGTGAATAGACCAACAAATGCATTGATGACTGGCACGTTGACTCGGGCAGAAGCCGGGCCCACAACAGTCGGGCCCACAACGGGACCCCGCACGTGCCGCCTACCCCGTGGTCCCTCAGAACGTTCGAGAACTCGCTACTTTCACTGCAAATCCTTGCAGGCCGGCCGCTGGAGACCAAAGCCCGCCGCGGCGTGCCCTGGCTGCTGGGCCTACACGTTGTGGCGTCAGCTGTGGAGGTTCTTGTGGCGGCCTACGGCTCGCTGCTGCTGGCTTTCCATGTTGAGCTGTGCTCCCACTGGGGCTCCAGGCCCCTGGCGGTGGCCCTCGTGTGGACCTCCTGGGGCCTCATCGCCTTCAACGCGTGAGAGCGGGTGGAGAAGGTTCCGGATTGGAGAGGCAGGCCTGGTATCAGGCTCAGGGCAGCGGCCATTCCGGCCGTCTCGACGGGTCAAGCTGCACATGCGGGGGAGCGCCAAGGCTACCCTCACCCTTCCTCGCCGCGCCCTTCACTTGCTTGTTTGCTGCTGCCCATCGACTGCTTTCAGGCTTCTGACGGCCGTCCTATACAACCCGTGGCATGGCCTTGACTTGGTGGAGGTGAGCAGGCACGCGGTTACGCCTTCCTAGCAGGCCGGGGCCTGAAACCATCCCACGCACCTTGAAACCGCAGGCATGGGAGTCTGGGTTCATGGCCCTCTTCAGACTTGTACGGCAGCAGAGTCTCCTCACTCGCGACGCCGCCCAGGAGAACAGGTGAGGCCTCAGGAAAGGGATGTCTTAGCATGCAAAGCCAGCGTTGGCGCCAACGCACACTCCAAGCCCTGCATTCCCATACCCCTCACACAGGGACTCGGCGCTCAAGCGCATCGCGGAGTTCTGGGCGAGCCTCTTCCAGCACGTGGACCTGACCCTGTCCGACATTGCCACGGCCATGCTCCTGGTGAACGTGGCTCAGGACCTGCGGCGGAAGAAGGTGCTGCGGGAGGCCATGGTGGCGGCGGCGCAGGCGGCGGGGCAGCCCATCAGCCGACAGACGACCGGCGAGGCGCTTGGTGACGAGGCGGCACCTGAGCTGGCGCAGCCGCCAAACGTGGCCGCGCAGGAGGTGGCAACGGGGCCCGCGCAGGCTCCGCTCCCCCCTCTGCGCGTGGCGCCTCTGGGTGGATCTACGGCCGCCGCCAAGTCAGCCACCCACTCCGCCAAGCCCGGTGATCTGGGTCGGGCGCCTCTCCCTCCCGCCGTCACAATCCTTCACCGCCCTCTCCATCTCACGCCTGTCGGCATGGAGAATCACATTGACGAGCTTGCCAAGGAGCTGGCGGGCACGCTGGTCGAGCCCGGGGAGGCATCTGAGGAGCCGCAGGCGGCTGGAGAGAACGGCGCACGCAAGCATAAGCCGCCGCCGCCAGTGCCATCCCTATCAGGGGTTCTCCGCCGTCAGGGCAGTGAGGCGGCTGGGCGTGCAATGGAGACCCCCTTCGGCGCAAACCTCCTCGCTCGGTCCAGCCTACAGCGCGTGCGGTTTGCCGACGAGCACGCAGCCATGCAGCCCGCGGGCTCTCGGGTGTCAGAGACGGCAGCCCCGTCGCAGTCCCCCGTCCTTGATGCAGCTCTTCCGCAAGCCCCCGTGCACCAAGCCGCGGCGATGTCTCCACCGGCAATCTCGCAGGCAGACTCGGAGGCGGCGGCAGAGGCGGCGATAGATAGCTGTGGCAGCGAGCAGTCCTCACCGTCAGCGCCAGGAGTCTCAGTTGGGGCCGGAGCAGACGGCAGCGGAGGCGTCGGCAGCGTGAAGCGCGCTGCGGCCGCCATCGAGGCTGCGCTGGCAGCGGGAGTCACGAGGTCAGGAAGCTGGTCGACGGCAGAGGCTGCCGCGCTGACAGCTGCAGGGGTCCCTGCCGTCGGCCCGGCCGCCGCCGCCACAGGCGATGACAGCGATGGCGAAGACGACGACCCGTTCAGCACGTTCCTGCCCATGCCGCCTGCGTCCACGTCGCCACCAGGAGTGACGACGGAGGGCTTTGAGAGCCCAGTTGGAGAGCTGCGGGCGAAGGGCCAGGCCCCGGAGCTGACGAGGGCGGTGAGGGTGGTGGCAAGGGCAGGGGGGCCTTTCGAGAAGGCGGAGGTGCTGCAATCCTCTGTGGAGGAGGTGGCAACAGTGGCCAGCGGCAGCGAGGAAGGAGCGCAAGGGGTCAGAGAGTCTCCCGGCCTGATCAGGACAGCAGGTGCTTCCAGCCTTGGTGACCGGGTGGGCTCTGGCGCTTCGGAGCACGGAACGATGGAGCCGGCGGCGCCATGCCCCTTCCTGGCGTTCCAGAAGCCGCGGACGCCGCTGTCCCCGCATCCGCCACGGCCCTTTGCACTGGCCCAGGCGTCGTGTGTATCTTTTGCCGACGACGTGCTTTCGCCGCTACAGCCGACGGGCTCCGGCGAGAGCTTGTTTGCGAGCGACGCGACCCCTGACCTGGGCAACACTCCCACGGCCGCCGCCGATCTGGGTCACGCAGCTGCGCCTACACACACCGATAACCCTCTTTACGATGTGGGTCGGCCGCGTCTTCCTCCCGCCGTCACAATCCTCCACCGCCCGCTCCACCTGACCCCCGTGGGCATGGAGGATCACATTGAGGAGCTTGCAAAGGAGCTGCCGGCGGAGGTACTGGCGGAAGAGGAGACGGCCCCCGCGCCGGCTGATGCGGAGGGCGCCGAGCCGGAGGCGCCGGACGGTGCCGCGCCGGGATCGGAGACGGCGGCCAGGACCGCTTCGCTAAACAGCAAGGTTGCACGGGACGTCGCGGCGACGGAGCTGCGGCAGCGGATCGCCGATGCGGCGCTGGCGGCGGCGTTCGCCACTGCAGAGCGCGCCACGGTTGACAGGAGCACGCTCGAGGAGGCGCGCGTGTACTGCAGGTGGGTGTACGGCAGGGTGTGCTTTGCAATACGCCTTCATCGCTGCACTCCGCCTGGCGCACAGTTTGCTGCTCGTGTACTGCGCAGGTACGCGGCGGCCATGTACGCCAACTTCGATGCCAGGACCGACAGCGAGTACGCGATGTGGCAGGTCCGCTACGCCGCCCGCATGGCTGTGGGCTGGATGAGCGCCGAGGACGCCATGCGCGCGGCGATCCGGGAGTGCCTGGAGAGGCTGACGCCTTACGTGATTCACATCAACACAGGTGGGCTGCGGGTGGATAGTTGACGGCGGGGACCTCAGTTGCTCAATGCCCTTGGGGTGCTCAGTCTGGATCGACGCTCATCTGTACTGCGCTGCCTTGCAGAGAACGGCGCCGAGGGCTACCTGCCGTACGCCGTGTGCCTGGACGAGGGCACCAGGTGGGTGGGGTGTCGGGTGGGTCGGGTGGGTGAACGACCATCCCCTTCGGATTCACCCGCCCCGCCCTATGCAATAGCCCTCGCGTCGAGAAAGTATCAGCACACGTCGTCACCCTTGCAGCGAGTCACCATCGCCCGCCTCACCCTTTCCGCCTTGGGCCTCCCCGCGCAGGTCCGTGGTCATCTCCATCCGCGGCACCGCCTCGCTGGAGGATGTGATGACAGACGTCCTACTCGCACCCTACGACGTGCGAGACCTTCTGCCGCCAGGGCTGCTTCCAGCCAAGACCAGCGGTGGCGGAGGAGGGGCAGCGGAGGACGAGGAGGAGGAACCCGTGCTGGTGCATGGTGGCATCTGGGGAGGTGAGCTGCGCCGCGCCTTCAGGGCTTGATCTGCCTGAGTCACCACTGGTGGCCTGCCGTACGTGCACGCCCGTCGGCGCTGCCCCTGTCCCATTTGCTGACTCAGCCGCTCATCCCCTGCGCAGCGGCCGAGGCTGTGTTGGTCGACCTCAAGCGCCTGGGCCTCCTGGAGCTACTCTTCCCGGCGCCCCCTGGCGGAGCCGCCGCCAGCTCCAGCCCCGCCGCCACCCCTGCCGCCTCCGCTGACAGCTACGCTGCCGCCGTGCCCGGAAAGCAAACTGCCAGCGATGCGACAGGCGCAGCAGCAGCGGCCCAGGCCTGTGTTTCCACGGGCGGCGGTGCCTCGGTCAGCCCTGAGCGGCAGGTCCCGCCACGCCCATCGGGGTCTGGGCCGTTGCCGGGCACTGGAGACCGCCCACCGTCGTTGCACCGCTCCCGGCGTTCCCGCTGGAAGACCCTGGGCGCCGAGATGCCCACGCTACGATCTGCAGAGCGCTTGGTGAACAGCGGCGGGCTGCTTGGCAGCACCCCAAGCCGCATCGTGGGTGATGCGGGCGCCAAGGGCTGGAGAGCCCTCCGCTCCAACATGTCCCGGCTCGTACCCGCAAGCCAGCCGGCGGATAGCAGTGTGAAGGCAGCCGGCGGCTGGAGCCTTCTGCTGTCCCAGATGTCTCGCCTCCGGGCGGCTGCGGGCGGCAGCTTTCAGACCGCCAGCGCCAGCGGGGCAGGCGGCTCCGTCACCGACCGCACCGGCAGCTGGGCGGGCCTCATGACCCGCCTCCAGTCTCCTAACGCCAAGGGCGCTGAAGCCCAAAACGGCGGTAGCAGCGGCGAGGGCGGTGCCGGCAGTACCCACAGCGGTGGCTGGAGCGCCCTCCTCTCTCAGTTGTCCCGCCAGCAAACAATTCGGGAGGAGGTTGCTGGCAACGGGGACAGCAGCGGCAGCGGGAATGATGAGAGTGGAGCGGGTAGCGGCCGTTCCGGCGGCTGGCGCGCTCTGCGCTCCCAGCTCCCACGGCTTGCGCCTTCCGAGGCCTCCGCCGGAAGCCGGACCGGCAGCGGCGGCTGGCGGGCTCTGCTGACTCAGCTGCCTCAGCTCGTCGCCACCCAACTCACCGAGGCGGGCAGCAGGCTCCTAGGCGCTGGCGCGGGAGACAACGAGGGCGGCGGCAGGGCCCTGGTCAAGAACCGGAGCTACATGGGTATCCGGCGTGCCAAGGGCATTAACATCAGCGCTGCGGATACAGGAGCCGAGGACGCCAAGGCCGAGGGGGGCGGCGCACGCAGCGGCGTCAAGCGGCTCATGATTACGCTGCCGCTGCCGCTGCCCACACGGGATGGCCCGGCGGGCGCCTCCGGCGGCAGTGGCGCGAGGCCGTGGCGGGTGGTGGTGACGGGCCACTCGCTGGGCGGCGGGGCGGCGGCGCTGCTGGCGATGCGGCTGCGGGCGGCGCTGCCGCACGTGGAGGTCAAGGCCATCGTCTTCGCACCTCCCGGTAAAATCGCTCGCATTACTTGTATCGTTGCATGGCTATCGGCGTGCTCTCTATGGGCCTCTTCAAGCTCACAAGGTACATCCCGGTACGGCCTGCCACAGGCGCCCTGGCCAGCCCGGAGCTGGCTGCCGCCATGGAGCCTTTCTGTGTCAGCGTGGTGGGCGGAACGGACCTCGTCCCGCGCATGAGCCCGCAGGTGAGCCGCACAACCCCCTGATAAATCCCTGAGGGCGTGCCTGGGACATGGTCGGGGCGGTACATTTGGCTGGTTGTGGCATTACTAGATGCTACGTCGGGCTGGCTCCGGGACGTGCGTAGCTGCATACCCGCTTCGCATGGGCACTCAACCCTACTCAACCCAACTCAACCCCACTTTGCCGCACCCTCCGGCCCTCAGACCATGGAGCGATACCGGGATGAGATGATGACGGCACTGGCGAGGTGCAGGTGGGCGAGGCAGGGACTGCAGGGGGGAAGGGTGGGGCGCTGGGAGCAGCAACGAGCTTCTGATGCTCAAACTGCCTTCCGCCTGCCTCCCACCCACCCACCCGCAGCTGCTCCAAAGCCGAGGTGCTGCTGGGCAGCCTCATCAAGACCAGCCGTGCGCGTAGGGACGCGCGCCTGCTGCTGCCGTACGACGAGATCCCGCCCGAGGTGGGAGACAAGCAGGCCAGGGCAGACGCGAGGGGCCTTTGCTTGGCGACTTTGTGCGGGGTTCCCCCACCGTGAACACCGCAGCACCTTGACCCTTACATTTGCGCCTGGCATTCCGGCCCCAGGCCGCCGAGACGCTGTGGCGCTACCACCAGGCAACGCAGGAGGTCGAGCGCCTGCCCGACCTGCACGCCCCGGGCAAGGTGGGGCTGCATCGTTCCGGTGCCCGTCCTTGTGCTTTGCGTACCGCATGACTCGAGAGATGGCCTGTCGTGTCCTGACCCCGCTCCTGTCTTGGGAATGCTCACCTTTGCCCCCAGATTCTCTACCTCCAGCCCAGCGCAGTGCCCGCCTTCCAGCCCGCCATGCCGCCCACCCCCGGCCGTGCGGACAGCGGCGACCTGGGCCTGGGCTCGCCCACCACCGCCCGCCGCCTGGCCAAGCAGACCTCCTCCATCCTGCGCCGCGTCCCGTTCTTCTACGGTGCCGGGGCCGGGGGCGGGGCCGCCTCGAGCCCCAAGGCCGCCGAGCCGGCCATCCGCTACCGGCCCGTGTGGGTCTCCGCCAAGGAGCTCAACGCCGAGGGCATCCTGGCTTCGGCACGCATGATCCAGGACCACTTCCTTCCCGAGTCGTGTCTGCCCGCTTTTGAGCAGCTGCTGAAGCCGGAGCCGCCAACGGCCTGATGGCATTGCAACTTGCCCAGATGAGATGAGAGGCGAGAGAATAGAGGTGTATCAATCCGCCTGGAGTATGATCTGGCATGGAGGGAGCACTGCATAGCTATGCGATTGGTGGGGTGGCTTTCTTAAGTGATGTTTCCGATCGAGTGTTTGGGCGGGGCCATGTGAGGAGGGGGCATGTGAGGAGGCTGGCTGGGGGACTGTGGCGTTGTCCCTTGTGCAAAAGTGGGGGGGTGAGAACGCTGGCAGGAGCGGCGGCGTGGAGTGGTGGGGGCTGCGAACCCGGGAATGGTCTTGCTGGTTGGGGTGCTGCGTCGAGGCAGGGCTTGTATGTCAAGCAGGCGTGTGCTTACTTGGTGTTGCTCATTTAGGATGGTGTTTCCACTGCCAGGCAGCGCAGTGGGCGGGATGGGGTTTGCAGAGCAGGATGTGCTGTGACGGCGGCGGGACCTTTTCGAACAGGCCCTCACACTGGCGTTTAATCTCCACGCGTTTGATCACTTGGGCCCACAGTTCCTTCCACGCTTTTGGCTCTGCTGCTGTTATTTCTGCTGCTGTTGCTCTCCATGCCTTCCTTCCATATGCTATTCTGCTTGGGGACCGTGAGCCCCCCGGCAACGTGCGCATTGAGACCTCGCGAGTGTGTTAGCTTTAGACTGGAGAGCGCTCCCTGCGCTGTTCACCTGCGTGATTGCTTACTTCAGGACTGGGGTGCGGGCATGACCGCTGTAGACTGCCGCCGGATGGCGGGGAAGGTATTGGGCGGTGAGGGCAGATAAGTTGAGGAGTGTCCTCGGGAGGGACATTGGGGGCTTGAGATGCTGGGGGACTGGGTATGCTAGGAACTGGGTGCCTGCCGGGAGGGGGTGGCTTAGCTAGTGATACGCTCATCGGGATAGGCTTCCGGCAGCTTCCGGGGATTGATTTCACTAGCGGTCTGGCCAGAGGCCTAACGGGACTGGGCTCTCTGGTCTACAAGAAGATTGCAAGGAAGTCGGTAGGGCCTCTCCTCTGGGCGTTTTAAATGCAGGGGGGGGTCTGATGGGGCGTCTGCTCAGGCGGCTTGGGTGCACGTGTCGCCCAGCGCCCAACGCCCAGCGTGGCAATTTCGCCAGAGTCCACACTTTTCGCGACCAGATGACGACGGGGGGAACAGGCCTGGGGGAGGATTCGCTCGTACGAGGTTCCTCCTCGCCGGTTCCTCCTCACGACCTCACCGCGTTAATGCTCGGTTGGATTATAGTGCGCCCACGGTTACCACGGGGATTGGGTCGCGTAGCAGATGGGTGGGGGGCTGAGCCCTCCTTTTCCGCCCCCGTGGGGGCGCCCCGCTTGTCGCGTGTATCTAGGGCCTGTGCTGGATTTGCCGCGAGGCTGGATGCGAGGCTGTGCCTAAGGTTGAAGCGCGTAGGTGACGGTCGTGTAGGCGTTGCCCGGGTATTGCTTGCATCGTCGGTGGCAGGTAGCACATGTCGTGGTATCCGGAATGGCCTAGTTTGGGAACCAGATTGGGCCGGGATGGGGCAAGTGGGGTAGGTCCCTCTCGTTCAGCTGAGAAATGCAGGAATGGTGAGAATGGTGACACAGGTGTAAAGGTCCTGCAATCCATCCAGCCGCGAGGTGTGCCAGCAGGGCCGGAGATGAGGCTCTGGTCACTCGAATAGTGCTGACGCTCATTGCGTTGGGCCGATTCCTTCGTTGCTTCTAAGCTGCACAGCGCGGGTTTGTACAGACAACGGGCGTAGTGCCGCGGGGTAGGGGCCGGTTGGGTTGGGGGACGGGCGGGGCTCCCAATGGGTTTGACACGCACGCAGTCGACATCAATTCTACCGCCCAGAAGCCTGACCAGACCGTGGTGTCTGCCTCATACTCTTATACAGTCGCACAGCTCTATAACACAGCCTGCACGCTGAACCAGTCCCGCCGACCCGCCTCCTTGCCGACGTGCCGTCCCGCGACTTGACTCAAGCAATGCTGGCACATCCCTGACAGTAAAACGCACATACGCTAAGGAACCGGCCTTGCGTGGCGCGCCGCCGAGTGGCGGGAGCATGGCGCAGCGCGAGGCCGACACGTTCATATCAAAGAATGAGCGCGAGTTTATTCTTAAGGTCCGATCCTTGCATCACTATCGCAAGCTGCCCGTCGCTCTCGCGTGCACATCGCAGCTGGGCACAGCCTTCTTGCTTCCGCGACGCCTTGTGATTCTCCTCCTGCAACAGGCGCTCGAGGAGGATACGCGTCTGGACGGGCGGCGGCCTCTCGATGTGCGCAAGCTCAAGTTCCAGGTGCGACCGCCACCCATCCTTGCCATCCCCTCGCTCCCAACGCCCAACCTCAAGCCCGGCCCCAACCGCCCCCCACCTCGCTTGACCAAACCCCACTCCACAGTTCGCGCTCGACGATCGCTCCGCGACCGTGGCCATGGGCAGCACGCGGGTGATGGCGGTGGTGACGGCCGCGCTGGAGGCGCCCTTCCCCGACCGCCCCTCCGAGGGCCCCCTCCGCTTCAACGTGGAGTTCTCGCCCATGGCCTCGCCCGCCTTCGAGCCGGGGAGACCGGGTGGGTGGGTGTAGTGAATGGGCGCTACGAAGGGTGTGCGAGGCGGAATGCGTGCAAGAGGCTCTCCAGACGCTTCAGGGGAAGGCAGCCCTTAGCGGGTTTGCACGGGCAGGGCCTGAGCCTAAGGGCCCGCCCTCCCCACGCGGCCTCCTGTCGCGCGCCGATCTCCTCATCCCCTCTTGCCACCACCACCCCTGCCTCCACAACTCTGCCCCCCCTCCTCCACACACCCCGACAGGCGACGACGCGGTGCAGGTGGCCCGCCTTGTGGAGCGGGCGCTGCGGCAGAGCGGGGCGGTGGACCAGGAGGCGCTGTGCGTGGTGGCGGGGAGGAAGGTGGGGGAGGGGAGGGAGGAGGGTGGGGGAGGGGAGGGAGGAGGGTGGGAGAGGGGAGGGAGGAGGGTGGAGGGAGGGGGATGAAGGCGGGGGTAGCGGGGGTCGGGAGAGAGGGTGGCAGTGGGAAGGAAGGCGGGGAGGGGATGGGGCACTGGGTGGCAGGCGAGGACGAAGGGGTTAGGGGGTGGCGGCTAGGGCGGGGCTCGCGGCTCTGCCTGCGCCGTCGAGGCAGGCAGGAAGCGGAGCGCCTGCCCAGCGGACTCCAGTCAGCGGCGGGGGAGCCGGGGATACAGACCCGGGGTTGAGGTTTGCCTTTGACCGGCGTCATCCGGTCGTGCCTGACCGGTGCCACCCCACCCCATGTCACCCACGTGACCTGTCCAGGTGTGGTCCCTCCGCGTGGACTGCCACGTGCTCGACCACGGGGGCAACCTGGTGGATGCGTGCGTGGCGGCGGCGCTGGCGGCGCTCATGGCCTTCCGCCGGCCCGAGGTGGGGGCACAGGAGGTTAGGGGTACTGGAGTGGGGTTTGAGGAGGTGCAGGCATCCCCTCGAGGGGCGCTGGGTGGGTGAGCCTCGGCTGAGCGCGGCTGCCAGAGTGGAGGGGGCTGCGGGTAGCACTGGGTCTTGCGTTGGGGGTCTGAAGCGGCCGCTTCTGCTCGCTTCAAGGACCCAGTTACCGAGGGCCGCGGCCCTCTCGAGTCCCTGACCCTGTCGCTTCGTCCATCCCTCGCCGTCGTAACGCGGCCTCGTGCGTGCTCAGGTGGAGGTGGGCGGGGCCAGCGGCAATGAGATCATCGTGCACCCGCCCGAGGTGCGCGAGCCCGTGCCTCTCACCATCCACCACCTGCCGGTGGCCGTCACCTTCGCCCTGTTCAAGGTGGGGGGGCAGGAGGGGGAGGGGATGCAGAGGGGCGCGGCAGGGAGGCAGGGAGCTGCCGTAAGCTGTCAAGCTTGTGGGAGGCGTGGAGTGGGGGTGGAAAGCGGGGCGGGCGGAGAATGAGTCGGGGTAGGCCGAGGGGAATGGGAGGGAAGGCGTGACACGTGCCGTGCCTGCCGAGTGGCCTGTCAACAGAAGCCATGGTGATCACACCCCACAACTCACCTCTGCCCTGCAGGGCGGCGAGGTGCTCGTGGCGGACCCCACCTGGAAGGAGGCGGCGGCTGCGGAGGGCTCGGTGACGCTAGTCATGAACCCGGCCCGCGAGGTAGGGACGACGGGTTTGACCATCTGGAGGCCATCGTGGCCGAACACGCGCCTAGCCCGAGACCTCCTCTCGTTGTGCGAGCTGCAGCCAGCAGCAGCTTTCATAGCCTGGCCAGAGCACGGCTGCACGGCCTGCACCACCTCCCCTACCGCCCGCCTCACCCCATCCGCACCACTCCCACCCACACGTCCCCGCTCTCCGCCGCCTCACCCGCCCTCCCTCCCTCCCCTTCCTCGCCTCCCTCCCTCCCTGCCCCTCCCCCAGGTGTGCTGCGTGCACAAGGCCGACGGCATCGGCCTCACCACGCCCCAGTTCGCGGGCTGCCTGGGCCTGGCCGCGGACCGGGCGCAGGCGGTGGTGGCGGAGCTCAAGGGCGCCCTGGCGGCGCACGAGGTGGCGAGGGTGCAGGTGGGGCCCAACGGCTGGGAGGGTACTGGAGGGAGGGAGGGCGGGGCCAGGGGGAAGGCAGGGAGCGCAAGGAGCGCAATGAGAAGGGTCAGGAGGCGCTGCGGAACGGGCGCCCGTGCCACAACACGTTCGCTGGGTGCTGTTGGGGCGTTGCCGGTGGGCTTTATCCGGGCCTCGGGAGGCAGGGCTTTCGGCCAAGGTCCTCAGCAAGCTCTCCACGCCTCCCCCCGCCCCATCCTCACAGGCGCGCGTCCGGCGGCAGGGCGGTGGCGCGGGCCTCCCCGCGGAGGGGCGTAACGTCGCCATCCTGGGGGCGGTGGACCCCCTGGGGGCCGCGGGCGGGGCTGCGCCCGCCTCCACCTCCGCCCCCGCCAAGGCGGCGGCGGCTGTCAAGGCCGAGCCGGGGGCCAAGGGCGCGGCTGCGGCTGCTGTGGACATCGACGACATGGATGCGGACATTGACGACGAGGAGGAGGAGGAGGAGGAGGAGGCAGCAGGAGCCAAGGCAGCAGCGGACGCGGACATGGAGGACGCAAGGCCGGGTGGCAAGGGCAAGGACAAGGGCAGGCCGGGCAACGTCAAAGCGGAGCCCGGCGCGGCCGACGACGCCCCTGGCGCGGGAACGGGCAAGCGCGGCGGTGCGCGGTTGTCCGGGCCACTGCTGGCGGCACCCAAGGCAGCGAAGAAGGGTGGCGGCGGCACGCCCGGCAAGGGCGGCGCTGGTGGAAGCGGGCTCAAGGGCTCTAACGCCAAGGGCCGGGAGGTGGGCGGGTTCGATGAGCTCGAGGCCATTGCGGCGGTGATTGCGGGAGATTCCGCAGGGGCCAAGGCGGGGGCGCCGGAGCCGGAGCTGGCGGCGGCGATCAAGCCCGGCAAGGGCAAGGGCAAGAAGGGCAAGTGAAGAAGGGGATTGAGAGGCTTGAGGTGGACTGGTGGGGGTGTGTGTCGTGTGTACGGCCACGGAGGTTAAAGCAAAGCGCAATGCAGCGAAGAGCACGGTGGCACGCTTGGCTCCGGACCGCCAGTCACCTCACGGCCGTGGCAAAGCAGGAAAGAAGAGTGAGGTGGGAGAAGACCGCGCGCGCGTATTACCGTATGGTCTTGGGCGGTTACGGGCGACATGCACGTCAACGCGCTCTCCGGCGGCTCGCAGGCGTTCCCGCCCTCCCGAACCACACGTACCAGACCTGTAATTGACGGGAGAAGCGCCAGAGCAGAGCAAAAGCGGCGTCAGGAACAGGCTCCAGGGCGCATGCCAGCAGGACGGGGCAGGCGGCAAACCACGAGCACATCTAGAGCCGCCGGAGAGGTGGTAACTGCCTGAAAGAGGGTAAAGGGGGGCGGGGCGAGGCACAAGGAAGCCGGCGAGGGGGCAGAAGACGAGCAGCCGGTACGGCGCTGCAGTGCAGTGGCGGGGGAGCAGGGGCAGGGGAAGGCAAGAGTGTGCTCTGGGCGGATTGGCTGGCAAGCAGCGTACCCGGCCGCCCGGGTGAGGTGGACTGTAGTCCATGCGTGCGGATGGGCGGGCTCCCCACCGCCCGAGCGGTGGATCATGGTCACGGCCCCCAGGGGCATCGTGCGGAGTCGTGTGTGGGGGATCAGACAGGGGGCGTCGGGTGAGGGCAGCCGGCCACGGAGGTTGGGCGGGGCACGGCGGGTGCGGTGTGCTGCCCATAGCAAGCCGGGGGCTGGGGTGGGTGTACGTGGCACATGCATGATTGGATGACTGTGGGCCCGGCACTGCAACCTCTGTTACAACGCTCGAGAGCTTAGGCATGGGCCTGCGCACGTACCTAGGCATGGGCCTGCGCACGCACCTAGGGGCGCTTCGCTTCGCCGTGGGGAAGGACATGGTCGTGCACAGCCATCGCTCGCACTGGGACCTGCGCTTTTCTGAACGAGGGCAGCAAAGGCGAAGCGCTCCGCCGTGCACCGCACTGTGAGTCGTCGCCGTGCGGGCGCCGGCATGGCCTCGAGGCCAACCGCCGTCGATCGAATGGGGCCGCATCATGGTCATGAAGGTACCGACGTCGTGTCTACATTCCCACCACCGCATACTTCCAAATGAGTCGCACGTAACCTACTTGCAACGCTGCGGGATGCCGGCGCTCGTGCTGTGGGGCCGGCGTTTGCTTCTCTCGAGCGACGCCCTTCCGTTCTTCGTGCTTCCTGCGGCCGTGGTGCATATGTGTGGTGCAGCTGCGTTATTACTTGGACTTGCTCTGAGTCGCTGGGCCTGCCGGGGTAGTGGCCATGGCGCGCTGCTGCCTTTCCTGTCCAACGCAACCACGGCATACAGCTTTGCGGCCGCACTGGAGTGGTGGCTTGTGTTCGAAGGGTTGAAGGGTAGGTCCTGGGTGGTGCGGTGGTGTTCTCGCTTTCGTTAGGTGCATACTTGCGGCATGCTCCGCGCACCACGCCGTAGCTCTCAAGAACATCGCGGTGGATGTTCTGGCTCCTTGAGCTGCCTTCGCAGACGTACTGCCCGAGCAACCAACGGGCGTTGCGCGGCACACTTGCCTGACTCTCTGCCGTTGCCCCGGAGGCGTCTCCGCCTTTCACTAGCCCCGCCCCTCTGCTCTCAACCCTTGGGCTCTTATGCCTTGACCGTGTGTCCTTTGTAGGCCGGCCGCTGGAGACGAAGGCCCGTCGAGGCGTGCCCTGGCTTCTGGGCCTGCACACTGTGGCGTCGGCAGTGGAGGTTCTTGTGGCGGCCTACGGCTCGTTGCTGCTGGCTTTCCATGTTGAGCTGTGCTCCCACTGGGGCTCCAGGCCCCTGGCGGTGGCCCTCGTGTGGACCTCCTGGGGCCTCATCGCCTTCAACGCGTGAGCGCGGGGGGGGGGGAGGGTGCTGATATCCGTATGGGGGCTGGTCGTGGCGGGCGACGACTGCAATGAGGGGGCACACTGGGCGTCAGGACCGGGGACGGGAGCCCAAGGGGGAAGATGCATGCTGGAGTACCGGACGTTGAGCAGGGCCAAGCTGAAGCAACCCCAGCAACCACCGCCTCGGCGCTGTCCCCCTCTGGCTTGCAGGCTCCTGACCGCCGTCGCCTACAACCCCTGGCACGGCCTCGACCTGGTGGGTGGGGCTGGGGGCGTGGTCGTGGCCGTGTGGGCATGGGTCGAGCAGCAGCGAGCGCCTTTGCTGGCAGGTACCTGTCTCCTGCATTGTTTGGCAGGGGCCCGGACAACAGGCCCAGCGCTAGCTGAGCTCCTTTCCGCTATTGCGCTGACCGCCAGGTGGAGGCGTGGGAGTCTGGCTTTGTGGCGCTCGGCCGGCTCCTGCGGCAGCGGGGCTTGCTCAGTGCCAAGGGGACCGCCCAGGAAGCCAGGTACGGATGCCCGGCACATGGTGGTGTGAAGTTGTAATCTCTAACACGTCGCATTAGGGTTCGCTATCCGCACTCTGCACCCAGCCCCCAACGCAGCTGCCTGAGAAGGCCTTCCCGAGCGCGGATGCACGCACTCCACTCGCCCTGACCCGCTCACTCCCATCCGCAGTGACTCCACACAGCGGCGGCTCGCTGAGCTCTGTGCCAGCATGATCCAACACGTGGACCTGACCCTGTCTGACGCGGCGACGGCCATGCTCCTAGTGTCTGTGGCGCAAGACATGCGGCGGCGGCGGGTGCTGCGGGAGGCTATGGTGGCGGCGGCGCAGGCGGCGGGGCTCTCGTCCCTCAGCCGACAGACGACCGCAGAGGCGCTAACGGACGAAGCCCTCGCCAGGGAGGCGGCGCGCCAGGTGCTCGCGCTTGCTGCAGCGACACAGCAGCTCCCCGCAAAGCCACGAAGTTCAACGGTCGCCGACAGACCGGCGGCCGCCGCCGCCGGACCGGGCGCCGCCGCCATCCGGCCGCTGGGCGATGCAGGTCGGCCGCGCCTCCCTCCCGCCGTCACGCTGCATCCACCGCCGACCAGCCGCCTGGGGAGGGTCGAGGAGGAACCCGCGAAGGAGCGGGCGGGTGACTCATTGGCATCGGATCTGATAGCAGACGGAATGGCGGATGTGTCGGGGACGAAAGGCTTCGCCGGCGGCGAAACGCACCCGCCTTCGACAGCACTGGCAGAAACAGGAGCTCCCCGCCGTCAGGACAGCGGCCGTGCGGATCATGGCATGGGGGGTAGACCGACCGTCGGGGGGAACCCGGCGGCGTTCACGTTGCCGGTGCTGCCGCAGAAACCGTCGCTCAGTGCCCCCGGGTTGCGGCGAGCGCGGTTCGGCACGCCAGGCTCAGGGACGCCGCACGACCCTTCTGCCGCCGCCGCTGCCGCGGTGCCTCTGGCGCCCTGCACGCCAGACGCCAGTGACGATGACGGCAAGTTCGATGCATCTCTGGATCTCTGGATCTCTGACGACGATGGACCGTTGGGACGAGCAAAGCTATCGGCGCGGGCAAGCGCAGGGGCCGCGAGGGGCAGCGAGCACGGGCCGCCGGCAGCGTCAAGGTTCGCAGTTGGGGCCACAGCAGACGACAGCGGAGGCGTCGGCAGCGTGAAGCGCGCTGCCGCTGCCATCGAGGCCGCCTTGGCAGCGGGAGCGACGACGTCAGGACTCGTGCCGAAGGCAGAAATGTTCACGCTGACACCGGGCGCCTTTGCCGCCAGAGGGGCGTCCGCTGCCACGGTCGCCTCACCAGCCGCCGCCGCAGGGGACAATGACAGCGACGGCGATGACTTCGATCCGTTCTGCACGTTCCTGCCCATGCCACCCGCCGCTGTCTCATCAGCGGACGTGGCTGGGGATGGGACAGGCGGAGCTCTCTCGCCAACGGGGCCGCCTGCAGGATTGGCGGCAGCAAGGACACGCGCAACGGGAACCACGGTAGGGGCAGAGGCGCGTGGCGAGGAGGCGGAAAAGCTTCAGGACCCTGCGGCGGAGGCGGCAGCAGGCGCCAGCGGCAGCGAGGGAGGAGTGGCCCCGGCAGTGAAAGCGGCCGGAGTGTCGCCCGGCCCGTTTGGGACTGCCTTGGCGGCCAGCAGCCTTGGCGGCCTGGAGGGCCGTGGCGCTACAGCTTCGGAGCAGCGTACAGCGGAGCAGGCGCCTTCGCCGTTCATGCTGTACCAGCAGAAGATGCCGGCACCCACGGCGTCCCTGTCGCCGCGTCAGCCCTTCGCCGCGGCTCAGATGGTGGGGGTACCCACGGCCCCCACGGCCGGGTCGCCGCCTCAGCCCTTCGCCGCAGCTCAGATGGCGGGGGTATCCACGGCCCCTACGGCCGGGTCGCCGCCTCAGCCCTTCGCCGCAGCTCAGATGGCGGGGGTACCCACGGCCCCCACGGCCGGGTCGCCGCCTCAGCCCTTCGCTGCGGCTCAGATGGCGGGGGTACCCACGGCCCCCACGGCCGGGTCGCCGCCTCAGCCCTTCGCCGCAGCTCAGATGGCGGGGGTACCCACGGCCCCCACGGCCGGGTCGCCGCCTCAGCCCTTCGCCGCAGCTCAGATGGTGGGGGTACCCACGGCCCCCACGGCCGGGTCGCCGCCTCAGCCCTTCGCTGCGGCTCAGATGGCGGGGGTACCCACGGCCCCCACGGCCGGGTCGCCGCCTCAGCCCTTCGCTGCGGCTCAGATGGTGGGGGTACCCACGGCCCCCACGGTCGGGTCGCCGCCTCAGCCCTTCGCTGCGGCTCAGATGGCGGGGGTACCCACGCCCCCCACGGTCGGGTCGCCGCCTCAGCCCTTCGCTGCGGCCCAGGCAGTGGGCGCGTCTTCACCTGACGGAGCGCCGCCGCTGCTGCAGCCAGCTGGTTCCAGTTGGGCCTTTACCATTGCAGAAGGGCCATCAGAGCCATCGCCCCCAGCCGCTGCGGTGGGCATGGCGAAGGGCGCGGAACCTAAGACCGCGCTAGGATTGGCCGGCACCACCGCCGTTCCTCCACGTGCCTTCACGTCGGCTGACGTGGGCCACGTGCTGCTGCCTCCCTCCGTCAGCGTCCTCCACAACATGCTCCACCTCACCCCTGTGGGCCTGGAGAAACACCTCCAAGAGCTGGCGGAGGAGATGGAGGAGGAGGCGGAGGCGCAGGCGAGCATGTCGGAAGCAGGGGCGTCGCAGGCGGCAGACGCCACTGCAGATGGCGCAGAGCCGGAGGCGGCAGGCGGGCAAGGACGGGCAGCCGGTTCGGCGCCGCCGGTGTCATCATCGTTTCAACCACGGTCGGTGGGGTCTGCTTCACTAGAGAGCAAGATTGCCAGCGATGCTGAAGCGGCGACGCTGCGGCAACGGATCGCGGATGCGGCTCTAGCGGCGGCCTTCGGCGCTGAGCGGCCCACCGTGGACCGGAGCACGCTGGAGGAGGCGCGCGTGTACGGCAGGTGCGTGTACGACAGGGTACAATGCAGGGCTTGCTTCATGTGGCTGGCCTCCCGGATGTCGTACTGCTGTACTGCGCATGCATCCAGGTACGCGGCGGCTGTGTACGGAGACTTTGACGCTGACAGCGGCGAGGAGGTGGCGGGCTGGCAGACGCGCTACGGCTGGCGGCTGCGGCTGGGGCTCATCAGTGCGCAGGACGCCATGCGCTCTGGCATCCGGGAGTGCCTGGAGCAGATCACACCGCACGTTATTCACGTCAACACAGGTACGTCAATGACGGATGGATGCAAAGATGGATGGACTGAGGGGTTGACCGGACTTGAAGCGAACGGGCCGGGCCCGGGCAACCCCTATGCGCTTATCCTGCTTGGGCCCCTTTGATGCTCAGCTGCTGTCTTCTGATGCACCACCCTCCTGCCTTGCAGAGAACTCGATGGAGGGCTATCTGCCCTACGCCGTGTCCCTGGACGAGGCCACCAGGTGGGGCTGCCCGTTTGGGGCCCCGACAGCGGAGCCCTGCTGCACGCAAGCACCCCTTACCTAGGCCGACTGCCGACTCAGCGGCGGGGTCTGAGGGATGGAGGGTCTAAGGGTTACGCGTCTAGCTTGCGTAAGGGTTGTTGCGGTGCTGCCTCACCTCTCGCCGCACAGGTCCGTTGTCATCTCCATCCGCGGCACCGCCTCGCTCGAGGATGCAATCACCGATGTGCTCCTGGCGCCCTACGACGTCAGCGACCTGCTGCCGTCCGGGGGGCTCACAGGGGACGGCGGCTCCAGCGGCGGTGGAGGGGGAGCCACAAGCAGCGGAGGAGGCAACGGGGCGACATCGGGCGCCGATGACGAGAAGCCGGTGCTCTTGGCGCACGGCGGCATCTGGGGAGGTACGTGCCAAGCCCCGCACGCTCCTCCATGCATTCGAGGCCCGCCTCCTCGTGCTCTCCCTTAATGAGACGCACAGAGCTCCATGCATACTAGGCTCAATTCCTCCTGCTCTTCCGCCCCGTTGGCCCTGCCCTTTGCAGCCGCTGACGCCGTGCTCGCGGACCTCCAACACCTGGGCCTGCTGGAGCTGCTCTTCCCGGTACTACGGGGCGGAGGGGCTGCCAGCTCTGCCGCCACCTCCGCCGCCTCTGCCGCTGCCGTCAGCGCCCCAGCCATGCCCGTGTCAAGGCCCAACTCTGCATCCGCAGCGACGGCAGGCGCAGCAGGCGCCCAGGCCGCTGCCTCCGCGTGTGGCGGCCACGAGCGGCCCCGGCTGCCCCGCTGGAAGGCCCTGGGCGCCGAAGCGCCGCCCAAGCTCCTGTCGGCGGAGCTCTCTGGGGGAGGCCGGGGCCCGCTCAGCAGCGCCTCCAGCCGCATTATGGGCGCTGGTAGCGGGGGAAGCGACGGTGGCAAGGGCTGGACGGCCCTGCGTTCCAACATGTCGCGGCTCGTGACCTCAAGCCTGACGGCCGGCGGCGGTGCCGAGGGTGGCGGCGGCTGGACCGCTCTGCTGTCGCAGATGTCCCGCCTCCGGGCGGGTGCGAGCGGAAGCTCCCAAGCCAGCAGCGCCGGCGGGGACGGCGGCGCCCTCAGCAGCCGGAACAGCGTCTGGCCTGGGCTGCTCTCTAAGCTGACGTCCCCGGCCAAGGTGGTGGTTCAGACCGGCGCCGACCGCAGCGACGGCAATGGTCAGGTGGGCGGCGGCAGCACTCTGCGACCCCGGCCGACGGGCCAGACGCCTGCTGCCAAAGCATACGGAGGCGTCACAGGAGGCCTTGACGGGTTGAGGTCCATGTTGACGCCATTGGCCAGTTACATGGCCACCCAGCTCACCGAGGCAGGCAGCAGGCTGCTCGGGGACTTCACGGGCGGCAGGGGCGGCAAAGAGGAGCCAGAGGGTGGCAGCACGGCTGGGCGGGCACTGGCCAAGAACCGGAGCCGCATGTCGAGCCGGCGCGCAACGTCTGTGAAGCGCCCCACGACCACTGCCGCATCTCACGACTCCGATGCCCAGGCCGCATCAGCTCCGCCTGACGGCGGCGGCGGCACACCCAGTGCCGTCAAGCGGCTGATGATCACGCTGCCGCTGCCGCTGCCCACACGAGACGAGCCGGGGCCCTCGGGCAGGGGTGCCCGGCCGTGGCGGCTGGTGGTGACGGGTCACTCGCTGGGCGGCGGGGCGGCGGCGCTGCTGGCCCTGAGGCTGCGGGCGGCTCTGCCGCACGTGGAGGTCAAGGCGTGGTGCTTTGAGCCGCCGGGTAAGATACAAGGATTGCAGCGACGCAACGTGACGGTGTAGAAGCGGTAGATGCTGTCTTGCACCCGGCCTTCCCCAAGACCGCATGTCCTTCCACCCCTGACCTTGTCCTCTCGCCCACAGGCGCCCTCGCGGGTCCGGAGCTGAGCGCCGCTATGCGGCCTTTCTGCGTCAGCGTGGTGGCAGGGACGGACCTGGTCCCCAGGATCACTCCGCAGGTGGGTGGTTGTGGCCGCGGCGCGGCGTGCGGGGCCCAAGGGGTTCATCGATGGAGATGGCTGTGCAATGTCTTGCTGCTCATGTGGTGCGGTGCACTCTGTTTGCCTGGTTACTGCTCGACACCACAGTCTCGATTGGACTGAACCGCAGACACTCGAGCGGTATCGCGATGAGATGATGACGGCGCTGGCGCGGTGCAGGTGAGGGAGCGGTTGCAAGCATGAAGGCTTCGGGGGCGGGGAGCGCCAAGTGCGGTCAACTAAGGCCGCCTTGCGTCTGCCTCCAACCCGACCCCCTCAGCTGCTCCAAAGCCGAGGTGCTTCTGGGCAGCCTCACCAAGACCAGCCGTGCGCGTCGGGCTGCCCGCCTGCTGCTGCCGTACGAGGAGATCCCGCCCGAGGTGAGCGGTGACCAGGCCACGAGGCCAGGGCTGGAGCAGGGGCCCTCTCTCTTGTCAGCTGTGTGCAGGGGGCCTTGCCGAAGTTGACACCGCAGCGCCTTGACGCTCCAGCTTCCCTTGCCTTCTCCCTCCCCCAGGCCGCCGAGACGCTGTGGCGCTACCACCAGGCAACGCAGGAGGTCGAGCGGCTCCCCGAGCTGCACGCACCCGGCAAGGTGGGTTTCCGGCCGAGCCGGCATTAGCTTGGTGTGGTATGCTTCGCCAGGAGTCAGCATGCAATCCGCACAAGCACCGGCCACCCTCAAGCTCGGCGCTCCCCGGTCCCCAGCTCTGGCCTCACACGCCCACTCCTATGTTAGGCTGTGCGGTGTGAGACAGTCTTAACTATGGGGGCACTTGGGACCACAACATGGGCTCGTCCTGGATGAATCTCTGCGCTTCGCAACACCTTACGGCTCCCCGGCCTTGGTCCCTCCCCCGTTCCCACATCCGCTCCCCGTGCGGCGCCACGCACTCGCAGATCCTGTATCTCCAGCCCAGCGTCATCACGGTCATGCAGCCACCGGCGGTGGAGCCTACCGCAGCACCCGACCGGGCAGGCAGTGGTGACCGTGGCTCCTCCAGCGGCCGCCGCCTGGCGAAGCAGACCTCCTCCCTCCTCCGCCGCGTGCCCTTCTTCTACGGCGCTGCCCCGCCCGCCGTCCAGCCCACGGCCGGCACTCCGGCGCTGCGCTACCGGCCCGTGTGGGTCACGGCTGCCGAGCTGAGCGCCGAGGGCATCCTGGCTTCGGAGCGCATGTTGGCAGACCATAATCTACCGCGGGGGGCGCTTTCGGCTCTGGATCAGCTGCTAGGATCGGCCAAATGACGACGGGGGGAGCAGGCTTTTGGGAGGGTTCGCTCGTGGGAAGATGCCGTCGTCGAAGATGCCGGACTCGCCGAGCCAGTTCCCAGCGCCCATTAGCCAGCGCGGAACGGCCGCCGTAGCACACGGCTCCTCGCTCTTTGGGGGTGTGCCAATGAATGTTCAAGAGGGGCCACCCTCGCAAGTCAGGGATCCAAGGGGGAACGGTCTTGATAAAGTAATGATCTGGTCTTAGTGATGCCGCTTCTAGCGGCATCACCAATCGATCAATTACGGGGGTCCCGGGGGGTTGCGAGGTGGGTTCGTGGCAGTCGCGTGCAAGCACGGCCGGCGTAAGGTAGCAAATGGCACCGCGATGAACGGCCGGTTCAGAGCGTATGGTCGCTGTGCTTGGGAGGGGGCCCAGATGCTCGCAGCAGGTTCTGGCAATGTGATGACTCGCGGACATCACGTTCAGCGCGACGCACTCGCGGTCGTGCAACGACTTGCGCCAAACACATGTGTATTCCATGAATGCTTTGCGCGCTGTGGGTCCCTGCGCATGGCGAAAAGTGTCCTCGTGCATGCACCGAGGTCGGCACACCCCGCGTGCTCCAATCGCCCCAGCCCCGCGGCTGTAGGCCTTGTGCTCTGCTAGGAACCCGCTGCACGGACTTGGGCGGCCTCTGGGGCCCCACAGAGTAAGTCCTCACGCCCCGGTGACCCAGGGTCACCCCCAGCTCGACTTCGTGATTCGACAGGCGGCATAACTAGCGTGAAGCAGCTCTCCGGAGGCAGGCGGGGCGGGGGCGTGCCGCCCCCTCCCCGCCTTTAAGGGGGTTTCCCCGGGGTGCGTGGCGGGGATGGGCGGGGAAGTGGTTTGATTGGCTGGATTCGTTTTAGTGAAGGAGGAAGGCGAAGAATGGGACCAAGGCAGTAACCGCGGAGTGCTGGGCGGGAGGGGTGCGTAGGTGTGCTTGCTCGGGGATGCGCTGGACGGAGTTGCCGGCGGGATGGATTGGAATTCCCCGCGTTGGACAACCCCGTCGCGAAGGACCACGGGGGCCTGCCCAGGGTGCAGACGTGTGAAGGCTCGCATGCTATATGTTGAAAGGGGCGCGCGTTGTTGGCAAACGCGTTCTGTCGCGGGGCGAGCAAGTGCGGGTCGCGAGGGCATTCGTTTTGCAGAGTTGCAATTGACGCCCGCCTGCAGGTGCTGTTATACCCTGTGAGGAGTTTAGTAAAGTATGGTGGTGAAGCGCAAGGCACTCGCGGCTCTGAGCGGCTGGTTGAGGGCGATGGGGCCCCTCCTGGTTTTGGCGCGAGTTTTGGCCGGTCCATCGCTGCACGTGAGGTCGCCCGCAACGCCCCACGCTGTTGCAACAGAGCTTTGAAAGCTATGCAGGCGTGGGCCAGCGCAGTGGGCAGGCGCGACCGCCGGTGGCGTTCGCATGTCCGCCGTCGAGGCATCCCCACGTCTCCCAAGCGGCCCCCCGACCTGCGCAAGGCTCCTATGACGCTACGCGGCACCAGACGCACCGGGACTCAGCCGCCCTAGGGGCCTCCTGAATAAACACTCAGTTACGGTGACCCGGGGTCGGCCGAACCGTCGTTTTGGCGCTTCTTGAGCTGCTTAACTAGCGTGAAGCAGCTCATCAGGTGAGGGGAGGGGCACCATGGGGTCAGCGGGGCGGTGGGGAGGGAGGGGGGGATGACAGCACGGCCCCGCGGGCAAGGAGGGGAAAAGGGTATGGGGCACGGGCGTGCCTGTGTGGGCCTACACGAAGGCCAAGGCGAAGGCCACCGGGTAGATCTCTGTGGGCTCTTGAAAATGGAGGGCCCGGCCGGCGGCAGTATGGACGTGGGAAGAGCCAGGGGACCAGGGGGCAGTCGGAGAGAGGCTAGCTGATGTTTCAGCGGTATGAAGCCGATGTTGTTGTCAGCGAACGCGTCCTGGGGCCCCCTGTTCAGCGGAGAGGGGCGACCTCGGGAGGGTTGGAATGCGTTGGCGGGAATCGCCGACCTGGACCACCCTTGCTTGCCGACCCAGTGGGAGCTATCCCTACGGTGTGTAACGTGGAGATCCGCTCATAGGCAGAAGCGAAGTGCTGGGGCGACTTGCTCGCAGGAGGAATGCATTCGCGAGGTCGCAGTCGACGCCCGTTTGTAGGCGCGTTTATGGTCATCGATCCATGTATACGTTGTTGGCGGTATTAGCTTGTCGTCGCGAGTTGCGAGGGCTGTTCGCGGGCGATCGGTGCGTCGCGGGCTGTTGCGCTACGTCGCCCGCACCCGTTGCCCCACGCTGCGTCGCCAGCAACGCCCCACGCTGGCGCGACGTAGATTCAAAAGTTACGCCGGCCTGGGCAGATGCGTGGCCCAAGCGCGACCGCCGGTTGCGGGCGCATGTCCACGGTTGCGCATCCCCACGTCGCCCCCGCGCCTCTCGACACGCTGTGGGCCCCCCGTCTCTCAAGGGCGCACCCGGTGGGCTAGGGGCTTCGGTTTCGGGGGCCCCCAGGGATTAATTCCTCTATGACACTCAGATCCAGCGACCCGGGGTCGCTCTGGGCAGGATCATTCTGTCGCTTTTTAGCGCTCCCTGAGCTGCTTAATCAGTTCTTATGTGTGGCAGGTTGAGGGTCGAGTGTGGCAGGGTGAGGGCCGAGGAGTGCTGAGTACAGGGTGGGCTTGCATGGCTGACTGGTCGTGGGGGAAACAGGTTCAGTTGTGGGGGGGGGCCTGTAGCGCTCAAGCCCTCTGGCGCCGTGGCAGGGTCAGCAGGGCGTGGGCTCAAGGGGCAGGGGGGCAGAGATTTTGATGGTGAACCTCCGGCGGGGTGGAGGAGGGGGATAGCGCGTGCGGACACGGGGTCCGCTTGCCCAGATAGCCCTGCTCGAGAACTCTTCTTACAGCAAGAAATCACGCTCAGGTCCGAGTGCCCTACCGCTCGATTCCCGAGCAGGGCCCGTGCACCGTAGTCCTGCAACGGGGGGTTCTGTGCTCGCATGGGCTCGCGGGGGGATGCAGGCGAGGGCGAGGGTCGAATCGCGGAGACGGGCAGGAGAGATACTCTTATTTCAGCAAGAAATTTCATTACTCTCCACCCAGCCAACAGTACACGGCAGATCGCTGTGCCCTTGTCGCGCAATTCCCGCTATTCCCAGCGACTCCAAGACGACGAGCCCATAGCCTTAGGCTGGTGGTGCCATGAGCTTGTCTGATCAGCAGCTTCCTCATATCCCTGGCGAGGAGCCACAGGTGGCCGATGTCTGGCAGCCTACAGTTTTGGCGCGCATCGCCGCGCACCTGCCTCCGAACGAGGTGGCATGCACTCTGCGACTGTTAAACAAGGCATCTTACCACCAGTTCCACGACCGGAATGCACTGAAGCTGTCGGAGCGCACACCGCGTGGGATCTTCTCGGCGCACTGGTCCTCGCCCGAGGCCTGTCAGGACCTGACGAGGAAGCAGCGTGAGCAGCTGCTGTGTCTGGTGGCTGCTAGCGGTGACGCGGAGAACCTCCAGGCCGCGCTGGACAGCGCTGACTTCGTGCCGGCGGTGCAAGGCGTCAAGGCAGGGGTCGACCCGGTCCTGGACGCTGCCGCTCGCGCCGGCCACCTGGACTGCTGCCGCCTGCTGGTGGATTCCTCCCGCCTGCCCAAGGACGCAGCCGTCGCAGCCCTGCTGCTGTCCGCAGCCGGCTCAGGCCACCTCCACATCTGTGAGTGGTGCTGGGAGGCTTGCCCCGACCTGCAGACGGGCTCCGCCTGCGCTCAAGCGTTCGAGCGGGCGGCAGCGGGCGGGCACCGCGCGGTGTGCGAGGCCTGCCTGCTCCGTGACCCGGCTGTGCTGACCTGGCCTGCGCTTTGTGCGGCAGCCAAGGGAGGGCAGGCGGCCGTGCTGGACTGGCTGCTGTCGCTGCGGCCAGAAGAGATCGGCGGCCGTTCGGAGCTCCTGTGGGCCGCTCTTGAGGGCTGCGACTTGACAACTGCAATGACACTTAGCAAGGGAGTCGACTCGTAGCTCCTGGTGCCGGGGCAATGGGCAGTCGGGCTTCACGCAGCCCTGCGCAGCCCCACAGCAGACTGGCAGGCCAAGGCTGAATGGGCTCTCCAGCAGGGTGGCACCCGCATCACAGCCTCTGGGTGCTACTATGAGGTGGCTGAAGGACCACGTGACCCCGTCGACCGCTTCCGCTGGCTCAAACGTATCCACATCGACCTCAGCGACCTCTCTGACTTTCTCAGCCTTAACACGCTGGCCGAGAAGGGCCACCTGGCGGCTGTGGAGTGGCTGCTCGGGCCGGACGGACTGGCACCACCCGGCGGCTGGGCAGCCGAGCCCCTGACCAGCCACTGCGTGGACCTCGCAGCCGCCAAGGGCAATGTAGCCATGCTGAGGGCCCTCACCAGCGCTGGCTACGCCATGTCGCACAGAGTGGGCGCCGCGGCCGCGTCCGGCGGCCATTTGGGCGCTGTGCGGTGGCTGCACGAGACCTTCGGGGCTGCCGCGCTGCGGAGCGGCAAGGTGCTGGCCTTGGCGGCCGCACGCTCGGGCAATGCGGAGCTCATGCGTTGGGTCAGGACGCAGATGGACGGCGCTGTGTACGATGAGGGCGCCTGGGTGGAGGCGGCTCGGTCGGGCTGTGAGGCGGCGCTGGAGCTGCTGGCGGAGTGGGAGGTCCCCATGCCGGTGAGCGGAGGTTGCCCAATCTACCTAGCGTGGTTATGCGTGATGGTTGTGTTGTTACGCTGCACCCAGGGCCCGTGCCCAGCCTGCCCGGCGCCTCCTCCCCGCTGTGAGCCCTTGCAACTTTGACCCCTGCCTACGC
This sequence comes from Edaphochlamys debaryana, assembly GCA_016858145.1. NCBI lineage: Eukaryota > Viridiplantae > Chlorophyta > Chlorophyceae > Chlamydomonadales > Edaphochlamys > Edaphochlamys debaryana. Next base: position 1,928,809 of record JAEHOE010000005.1, read on the forward strand.
TTTCTACTGGCGTTTGCCTTCCCTTCCACCTCAGACCGACGGCGGTCCTTACGTGGCGGCCGCACGGCACGGTGACCTGCGGACTCTGCGGGTGCTCCTGCGCATGGGCGTCTCGTTCGGCCCCCCGCCTGCGGCTCCCGAGCCCGATGCCCACGTCGACCACGGCGATGAGATGCCGCCCCTGGTCGCTATGGACTGGGAGCCGGAGGATGCGTTCATCAGGGCCGCGCTGAGGGCCCCTCTGGCCGCGGTGCAGTGGCTCGCGGCCGCGGGCTGCCCCGTGGACTACGGCCTGACTCGCAAGCAACTGGCCATCAAGCTTGGCGGAGATGAGAGGGAGGATATCGACGAGCGCGTGTTGGCCTGGGTGGAGCAGCAGGTTGGGTAGTGGCGGGTCGGGCGGAAACGGGGAAGGATGTCGGGACCTCGGGAAGGGCCTCCAGGCACAGCGGGCGTTGGCAGCGGGCAGCTGCGGTGCAGGTTGGGCCAGGGCCCAGTGAGGCGGTTTGTAGTCCGGGCGGCGCCATTACTGCCGCATGAGTTTGTGTTTGCCGTGTGGCATTGTTGCTGGCGTAACCGTAACCTAGTCATCGTCTTGTGAGACGTTACATTGCGGCATTGCAGAACAAACTAGAACTCTTGCGTGCAACGACAGGCTTTGCAGTGCCGTGGCGGGTGGTGGTGCGGCAGGAGCAACGAAAGGATGGCATGGCCATGGTAACGTGGGCGCTCGGGAGGACGCTGTTGCGGACGTGAGCATTGCTGGGGTTGGGAGACATCAGCAAAGCAAAGCGCTTGGCTGTGGCGTATGGCGTGGGTCGCAAACTACGCTGGGGTTGGGGCAACCTTGAAAGGGCAAGGTGGCCAAGCCCGGTGCAGGTGACGCCGTAGCTTCTGCATCTGGCAAGCGAGGCGGATACGGGACTCTGCAGGCGGCGCCCAAATCAGCAAAGCCCGGCACGTGACATGGGCAAAGCTGTACCGCGCGGAGGCGGGGTCAATGAGCGTGTGCGGCTGTACTTGCGCCACTCAGCGGTCAGCGCCCCCCGCCCAGGCTCCACCAGGCCACCGTCAGTGCTTCAGTCTGCTCCTCCACTTCGACAACATTTGGACTCCTTGCCCTTGCCCTTGCCGGGCTTGATCGCCGCCGCCAGCTCCGGCTCCAGCGCCCCCGCCTTGGCCTCCTGGGGAACCGGCGGCGGCACGGGGGACGGGGCACACGGGGCACGCCCTTGACTAGTTGGCGGGACCCGTGGGGTCAAGCCAGTTCAGGACGCAGCGAATGCAAGCCGGTTTGTTGGAGGGGCGTGGCACTTTGGCCACTGGCCACGCAAGGGCCGCGCATCCCTGGGCCGCGCGTTGTGCGCGTTGCCGCACTACAACCTTGCACGGGCAAGGGCCATGCATTTACCGCCGTACCCGCGTGCCTAGGCACATCCAGTACTCGCGGCTTGTTGTATCGCAAAGGCAGAATGCGTGGCAAGAACGGCTCGGCGCAAGCACTGGCCGAACGTGCGAGGATGAGCTTGATTCCCAGCCGCACATAGCGCTGAAGCACAGTGCCCTACCTCGCAATTCTTTCATGGAAAAACGCATTTAGCTGCAGTCCCGACGTCGCATCATGCCGGCGCTGGAGCTGTGGGGCCGGCGTTTGCTTCTCTCGAGCGACGCCCTCCCGTTCTTCGTGCTTCCCGCGGCCGTGCTGCATACTTGTGGCGCGATTGCGCTGCTGCTAGGGCTAGGCCTGAGTCGTTTGGCCTGCGGTGGGCGTGATGGCCATGGCGCGCTGTTACCTTTCTTGTCTAACGCGACAACGGCATACAGCTTTGCAGCCGCACTGGAGTGGTGGATTGTGGTAGAAGGGTTGAAAGGTACGCCCTGGTCGGCGGGGTGGCACACGTTTTGGCAAGTGAACAGCCCGCAAGACATCGACAATTGCGCAGACGCAAGGCGAGCCTTGCTTCGCCTGCGTTTAGCAGCAGTTTCAGCTTGATGTATACATACCGCTCGAGCGACCGATGCGGTTTTCGTGTGCACGGTTTGCAGCTGCCAACCTCTCCCGCCCCCCCTTGGAAGCTCCGCTCGTTCCCCCCATGGTCTCTCCAGAACTCGCTGTTTTCACTGCAAACCCTTGCAGGTCGACCGCTCGAGACCTAAGCCCGCCGAGGCGTGCCCTGGCTGCTGGGCCTGCATGCTGTGGCATCGGCTGTGGAGGTTCTTGTGGCGGCCTACGGCTCGTTGCTGCTGGCTTTCCATGTGGAGCTGTGCTCCCACTGGGGCTCCAGGCCCCTGGCGGTGGCCCTCGTGTGGACCTCCTGGGGCCTCATCGCCTTCAACGCGTGAGCGCGGGGGGGGGAGGTTCCGGATTGGTACTGATGTGGGTGCCGTCGGTGAGGGGGCAGGGCGCGAGGACCGGGCACGGGAGCCCGAAGGGACAAGTGACGGCACACCGGGCGTTGAGCAGGGCCAAGCTAGAGCAACCCCAGCAACCACCGCCTCGGCACTGTCCCCCTATTGCTTGCAGACTCCTGACCGCCGTCGCCTACAACCCCTGGCACGGCCTCGACCTGGTGGGTGCGGGTGGGGGCGTTGGTGTGGGGCATGAGTGTAGGTATGGGCCCTAGTTCGTTGGGCCTTCAGCGGGCCCAGTTGGCGTGTGGCAACTCAGTCTGCCCTCCTCCTTGTGCTGACCACCAGGTGGAGGCCTGGGATACCGGTTTCCTGGCGCTCGGCCGGCTCCTGCGGCAGCAGGGCCTGCTCAGTGCCAAGGGGACCACCAAAGGCGTCGCCCAGGAAGACAGGTGGGTCCCAGCACAGAGTATGAGAACGCAACCCTTCAGCTCATTATAGCTACGGTGCCCAGCTGCATCCAAGGACAGTTTCCCGGAAGGCCCAGGCCGTGTCGTCAAACTATGCGTGATGGCATGGCTGCTGAAGCAGACTTCCCCGCCTCGCCCGCAGTGACTCCACACAGCGGCGGCTCGCGGAGCTCTGCGCCAGCATCATGCAGCACGTGGACCTCACCCTGTCTGACGTGGCGACGGCCATGCTGTTGGTTTCCGTGGCGCAAGACATGCGGCGGCGGCGGGTGCTGCGGGAGGCTATGGTGGCGGCAGCACAGGCGGCGGGGCTCTCGTCCCTCAGCCGACAGTCGACTAGCAAGGGCTTTGCTGATGCGGCGGCTCTCCAGCTAGCGGGTCCAGCATCAGCGGAGCGGGAAGGGGCAGCAGCGGAGGAGGGGTTGGTGAGGGCGAGCTGCATTGGCGAAGCGCAGCCTCCTTCGCCAGCTGCAGACGACGGCGCGGACAGGGCCCGGGGTGCGGGCCTGCCAACAGCAGTGGAAAGCGGCGCTGCGACACAAACACCGCCGCCGCTCCCGCTGCCGCTACCCGAGCCCTTTGCTCAGTCTGGCTCTCAACGCACGTGGGCTGCTGGCGAGCCCGCCGCATCCCTGCCACGGTCGGCAACGCCGCGGCCCGGCCCTGCCGCTTCCGGCTCGGGGCCTGCGACGCCGCGGGGCCCTGAAGCCGCCGCCGCCGCCGCGGTGTCCCTTGCCCCCGTCACCCCCGACGGCAGCGTCGAGGATGTCCGGTGCGACAGATCTCCTGAGTCTGGATCTGACGACGGTGGTACTGCCAGGATCGTGCAGCCAACGGCGCGGGCAGACTTGGAGGCGGGGAGAGACGGCGGCAGCGAGCAACGGCCGCCACCAGCATCGAGAGTCGCGGGTGGGCCCGGAGCAGACGGCAGCGGAGGTGTCGGCAGCGTGAAGCGCGCTGCGGCCGCCATCGAGGCCGCGCTGGCAGCGGGAGTCACGAGGTCGGGAAGCTGGTCGAAGGCAGAGACTGCCGAGCTGACAGCTGCAGGGGCCCCTGCCGTCGGCCCGGCCGACGCCGCCACGGTCGCCCCACCAGCCGCCGCTGCGCCGGGCAATGACAGCGACGGCGAAGACGACGACCCGTTCTGCACGTTCCTGCCCATGCCGCCCGCCGCCGCGTCGCCACCAGAGGTGACGGCGAACGGCTCAGAGGGCCCGGAGGGAGAGGCAAAGGTCACGACAAGGCAGACAGCGACGGTGGTGACGGTCGTGGCCAAGGCTTGGCCTTTCGAGGGGGAGGCGGCGGAGGAGGAGGAGGAGCTTGAGACTGTCCCGGCGGAGGTGGCAGCAGGGGCCGGCGGCAGCGAGGGCGGAAGGGCTCCGACAGCGCAAGCGGTCGGAGCGCCACCCGGCCTGACGGCGGCAGCCGCCGCTGCCGGCTGCTTGAAGGGCCCTGGCGCTACACAGCCAGATCAGAGCACGGCGGAGCAGGCGCCTTTGCCGTTCATGCAGCACCAGCAGAAGAAGCCGGCACCCACGGCGTCCCTGTCGCCACCTCAGCCCTTTGCTTGGGCCCAGGCTACGGCTGGCGGACCGCCACCGCTGCTGCAGCCCGCTGGTTCTGGCGACAGCCTGTCTGATGAAGAGGTCCCCTCACTGCCATCGCGCCCAGCCGCTGCGATAGGCATGGTGAAGAGCGCGGAACCCAAGACCGCGACAGGACTGGCCGGCACCGCCGCACTCTCACGTGCGGCGAAGTCCGCCGACATGGGCCAAGGGCTGCTGCCTCCCTCCGTCAGCGTCCTCCACAACATGCTCCACCTGACCCCTGTCGGCCTGGAGAAACACCTCCAAGAGCTGGCGGAGGAGATGGAGGAGGAGGCGGAGGCGCAGGCGAGCATATCAGAAGCAGGAAGCTCTAAGGTGGAAGCGACGGTAGACGCCACTGCAGACGGCGCAGAGCCGGAGGCGGCAGGCGGGCAAGGACGGGCCGGTGCGGCGCCGACTTTGTCGTCCTTCCCCTCGAGGTCGGCGGGGTCTGCTTCACTTGAGAGGAAGATCGCGCGGGACGTCGCGGCGACGGAGCTGCGGCAGCAGATTGCGGATGCGGCGCTGGCGGCGGCGTTCGCTGCCGAGAGGGGCACCGTGGACCGCGACACGCTTGAGGAGGCGCGCGTGTTCTGCAGGTGGGTGTACGGCACGGTGCACTGTGCTGTACGCTGACACGGCTGGCACTGCCTTATCAAGTTTCGGCAGGAGCTCAGCTGTCGTACTGCCGTACATGCCTCCAGGTATGCGGCGGCTGTGTACGGAGACTTTGACGCCCGCACCGGCGGGTACGTCACGGCTTGGCAGAAGCGCTACGGCTGGCGGCTGCGGCTGGGGCTCATGGGCATGCAGGACGCCATGCGCGCGGCGATTGGGGAGTGCCTGGAGAAATTGACGCCCTACGTCATTCACGTCAACACCGGTGGGTGCAGGACAGTCGCAGGGTTCGCCGCATTGCTCGCGGCCAAGCCATTGAGCAGGGCCAACCCACGTGTGCTGCAGTGACTGGGTCAAGGGGGCCGAAGCGATACCCAGCTACCGTCTTCCACCTTACTGCCTTGCAGAGAACGGCGCCGAGGGCTATCTGCCGTACGCCGTGTGCCTGGACGAGGCCACCAGGTGGGTGTGGCGTTGGGGCCACGGCCCTCGCTCTCTGCATCAGCACGCGCGGTCACCTTGCAGCGAGTCACCATCGCCCGCCTCACTCTTTCTGTACGTTCCCCCGCGCAGGTCCGTGGTCATCTCCATCCGCGGCACCGCCTCGCTGGAGGATGTGGTCACTGACGTCTTACTCGCGCCCTACGACGTGCGAGACCTTCTGCCGCCGGGGCTGCTTCCGGCAAAGACCAGCGGTGGCGGAGGCGGGGCACCGGAGGAGGAGGAGGAGGAACCCGTGCTGGTGCACGGCGGCATCTGGGGAGGTGAGCCGCCTTGAGCCTTCAAGACTCGTACTGCCTGAGCGACCACCGTCAGACCACCGTTAGCGCTGCCCCTGTCCTCGACTCCATTGAACGTAGTATGCCCGATTGCTGTTTTAGCCGCTCACCCCCTGCGCAGCTGCCGAGGCCGTCTTGGTCGACCTCAAGCGCCTGGGCCTCCTGGAGCTGCTCTTCCCGGCGCCCCCGGGCGGAGCCGCCGCCAGCTCCAGCTCCGCCGCCCCTGCCGCCTCCGCCGACAGCTCCGCTGCAGCCGTGCCCGGAAAGCAAAGTGCCAGCGATGCGACAGGCGCAGCAGCAGCCGCCCGGGCCAGGAAGTCCACGGGCGGCGGCGCCTCGGCCAGCCCTGAGCGGCAGGTCCCGCCACGCCCGTCGGTGTCTGGGCCGTCGCCGGGCACTGGAGACCGCCCACCGTCGTTGCACCGCTCCCAGCGTTCCCGCTGGAAGACACTGAGCGATCAGGCGCCCAAGCTCCTGTCTGCAGAGCGGTCGGTGAACAGCGGCGGGCTGCTCGGCAGCACCCCAAGCCGCATCGTGGGTGATGCGGGCGCCAAGGGCTGGAAAGCCCTCCGCTCCAACATGTCCCGGCTCGTACCCGCAAGCCAGGCGGCGGGCAGCGGCGGCGGTGGCTGCAACCTTCTACTGTCCCAGATGTCTCGCCTCCGGGCGGCTGCCGGCGGTAGCTCCCAGACGGCCAGCGCCAGCGGGGCAGGCGGCTCCGTCACCGGCCGCAGCAGCAGCTGGGCGGGCCTCATGACCCGCCTCCAGTCTTCTAACGCCAAGGGCGCTGAAGCCCAGAACGGCGGTGGCAGCGGCGAGGGGGGCCCCGTCAGCGCCCGCAGCGGCGGCTGGAGCGCCCTCCTCTCCCAGCTGTCCCGCCTGCAGGCGGTTCGAGAGGAGGCTGATGTTCGGGAGGAGGGTCTGGACAAGGGGGGCAGCAGCGGCAGCAGCGAGGGCCGGGCCGGTAGCCGCGGTTGGCAAACCCTGCGCTCCAAGCTCCCCCGGCTTGCGCCTTCCGAGGCCTTCGCCGAAAGCCGGACCGGCGGCGGCGGCTGGCGGGCTCTGCTGACTCAGCTGCCGCAGCTCGTCGCCGCCCAACTCACTGAGGCGTGCTCATTGCTCGGAGAAATCACCGGTGGCAGGGACGGCACGGAGCAGAGCGCCCAGTTGGCGGCGCAGGCCAAGAAACGGGGCTTCCTGGCAAGCAGGCGCGCATCTGACAAGGGCATCAAATTCAGCACTGAGGCGCAGGAGACCGCCTCGGGCGCCCCGCCCACAGCCCTGCCCGACGGCGGCGCACGCAGCGGCATCAAGCGGCTGATGATTACGCTGCCGCTGCCGCTGCCCACACGGGATGGCCCGGCGGGCGCCTCCGGCGGTAGTGCGAGGCCTTGGCGGGTGGTGGTGACGGGCCACTCGCTGGGCGGCGGGGCGGCAGCGCTGCTGGCGATGCGGCTGAGGGCGGCGCTGCCGCACGTGGAGGTCAAGGCCATCGTGTTTGCTCCTCCTGGTGAGAGCGCCTGCATGGCTATCGGCGTGCTCATTGCGCTACGCTTAAAGCTGACATGCATTGCCGCACATCGCCTCCTTCTGCCTTAGGCGCCCTGGCCGGCCCGGAGCTGGCTGCCGCCATGGAGCCTTTCTGCGTCAGCGTGGTGGGCGGAACGGACCTGGTCCCCAGACTCAGCCCTCAGGTATGTGATACCTGCCGGGGCCTGGAGTCCTGCTTTGCTTGCCCTCAAGACCCCCGCACCAGTCTAGGCGGTTTGTACTGAGTGGGCCATGGGGCAAGGGGACCCTAGCCTGTCTGTGATTGGGCAGGGGTGTGGGGGCACAGCCTCACACCCCTTTTGGAATGACGCTTTATCCCTGTGTTTGCCCCACCCTCCGGCCCTCAGACTATGGAGCGGTACCGCGATGAGATGATGACGGCGCTGGCGAGGTGCAGGTGAGGGACCACTCACGGACATGAACGCTGCGGGCGCGGGGAGCGCCAAGTGCGGTCAACTAAAGCCGCCTTGCGTCGCCACGCCACTCAGCTGCTCCAAGGCCGAGGTGCTCATCGGCAGCCTCACAAAGACCAGCCGTGCGCGTCGGGCCGACCGCCTGCTGCTGCCGTACGAGGAGATCCCGCCGGAGGTGAGAGTAGGGCTGGTGCAGGCTTGGCAAAACCAGTTGAGGTTTGGCTTGATTGTCCAGCGTAAGAGCGTGGCGTGGGTGGTATGGCGCGAAGTGATGCGTTCTTGCCCCACCCCGCCTTTGGGATTCCACCCCCCCCCAGGCCGCGGAGGCGCTTTGGCGCTATCACAGGGCTACGCAGGAGGTCGAGCGCCTCCCCGAGCTGCACGCCCCGGGCAAGGTGGGACACCGTATCGGAAGAGCCAGGCTCGTCCTGGTCCCGTTGTTTGTGTGTCATGCGCCGCCAAGATTTGCGTGCAATTCGCATGGACGCTGGAACGGAGTCCGCTCCGGAATTCGTTCAGCATCGATACGGCGCTCTCATTCGGGGCATTCGGGGCATTCGGGGCTCTTAGGCTCCCAGATGGTTCCGCCCGCGGGCGCCAACAATTGGCAATTCCTCACCTGTCAAGACGCCCCTGTTCTATCCCGGTTCCTTGCCCCACCACCCATGCACAGATCCTGTATCTCCAGCCCAGCGCCATCACCGTCATGCAGCCGCCAGCGGCGGAGCCTGCCTCAGCACCCGGCCGCACCGGCAGCGGGGACCTGGGCCCCAGCTCGCCCACCACCGCCCGCCGCCTGGCCAGGCAGACCTCTTCATTCCTCCGCCGCGTGCCCTTCTTCTACGGCGCTACCCCGGCCTCCCAAGCAGACCAGGCACAGCTGCGCTACCGGCCCGTGTGGGTTACGGCCGCGGAGCTGAGCGCCGAGGGCATCCTAGCCTCGGAGCGCATGCTCGCAGACCACAATCTCACGAAGACTGCGATTCCTGCTCTGGATCAGCTGCTAAAGCCGGAGCTGCGGTCGGCGGACTCGAGCCAGTCGGAGGCCTGCTGAGAGGGTATGATGAGCCGGAACCGCTGAATGAGTATCCCGCCCCAGTTGGCCAGTTGGCCGCTCTTTGAGAGAGTGTCCTCACAGTCCCGCAAAACACTGCATAAGGGCCTCGGGCATGAGTGGCTGGGAAGCTCGAGGGGCAGAAGGGCGGACGCGGTTGCGGTTGAAGCTCAGCTGTGTGGCCGTGTGGGAGGGGTTGTGGAGGAGTGCGCGATTGCATGAGCCACTTCGTGGTGGTGGTGGGGGGCTACGATAAACAACGTGGCAGGGGAGCCTGGTGGGGGTGGGACTGCTCATAATATGCAGCGCACGAGCCCGCTGGCGGGGGGAATGCAGGCAAGCAACGGACGGTCGAGCGTGGCGGAGGGGTGTAGCGTCGCTTGCTAGAATTAGCCCTGCCGGCCCTGACGTTTGGCAAGCGACAATTACCGATCACGCTCATCAATCACGCTTACCAATCACTACAAAGCAGGTTGCGGGGAAGGGGAACTGGGAGACGAGGTTACGCGAAACGCAGGCCAGCAGAGTGCCGGTTGCGGGGACTATATGTCTGTATGCCAAGTCTAGATCGTGTGAGGAGGGGGTAGCGCGTGCCATGATCAGGTCCGCTTGCCAGATAGCCTTGCTGGAGCTCAAGTTCCATGACGCTCAACACAGCCATGCAATAGACCGCAAGTCGCTCTCCGCTTTCGCACCATCCAACCCTAGACACAGGATTGTCCTGTCCGAGCCCAGAGCCTAGACTGGTGGGGCCATGAGCCTCTCTGATCAGCAGCTCCCGCAAGGTCCTGGCGAGGAGCCGCAGGAGTCAGGAGGATCATGGAGTTTAGCGCCCCCAGCTCAGGCGGTGCTTGACTTCATTAAGGGGCTGCGCCAGGCAAGGAAGTCACCGGCCAAGTGGCATCAGTGGCTGGAGAGTTGGTGGGGACGGTGGTTGAAACGGCGGGTGTTACATGATGTGGGGACTGTGTTATCCTTGCATCAAGACGTCAAAAGTGCACCGGGGGCTGTATGAGCTGAATGCGAGGGCCCTCCTGGGCAGGTGCCGAGGGCACAGTCCATGGGGCGTGGGCTCCACGTGTGCGGGAGTGGGGGAGAGGGCCAATCTTGCAGGAGCGGGGCAAGCGGGGGGCTGGAGCAGGGGGGGAGATACGGGCTGTATCCAGGGATGCAGGGAGGCATCAATTGTGGAACTACAGCGAGGAGTGAGCGCTCGCAGGGCCCGTGCACCGTAGTCCTGCAACGGGGGGTTCTGTCACACAACTTCTGTGCTCGCATGGGCTCGCGGGGGAATGCAGGCGAGGGCGAGGGTCGAATCGTGGAGACGGGCAGGAGAGATACTCTTATTTCAGCAAGAAATTTCATTACTCTCCACCCAGCCAACAGTACACGGCAGATCGCTGTGCCCTTGTCGCGCAATTCCCGCTATTCCCAGCGACACCAAGACAACGAGCCCGCAGCCTAGGCTGGTGGTGCCATGAACGTGTCTAATCAGCAGCTACCTCAGAGCGCTGGCGAGGGGCCGCAGCTTGGCGATGTCTGGCAGCCTACAGTGTTGGCGCGCATCGCTGCGCACCTGCCCCCTAACGACGTGGCCTGCGCTCTGCGCCTCGTCAACAAGGCAACCTACCACCAGTTTCACGACCGGAATCCACTGAAGCTGTCGGAGCCCTCACCGCGCGGGATCTTCTCGGCGCGTTGGTCCGCGCCCGAGGCCTGCCGGGAGCTGACGCGGAAGCAGCGCGAGCAGCTGCTGTGCCTGGTGGCCGCTAGCGGTGACGTGGAGAATCTCCAGATCGCTCTGGCCAGCGCTGACCTGGTGCCGGTCGTGAATAGCGTCGCCGTGGGGTTCGATCCAGTCTTGGACGCTGCCGCCCGCGCGGGCCACCTGGACTGCTGCCGCCTGCTGGTGGATTCCTCCCGCCTGCCCAAGGACGCAGCTGTTGCAGCTGTCCTGCTGTCCGCGGCTAGCTCAGGCCACCTCCACATCTGCCAGTGGTGCTGGGAGGCATGCCCCGACCTGCAGACGGGTTCCGCCTGCGCTCGGGTGCTCAGGCAGGCGGCAGCGGGCGGGCACCGCGCGGTGTGCGAGGCCTGCCTGCTCCGTGACCCGGCTGTGGCCACGGTGAAGGCGGCGATTGCAGCAGCCAATGCGGGACAGGCGCTCGAGATGGATTGGCTGCTGTCACGGCCATCGGATATCAGCGGCCGTGCGCAGGCATGGTGGGCCGCTCTGAAGGGCTCTGTGCCGCTCGGGTGGGCCGCTCTGGAGGTCCGCTCTCGGAACCCGTGGGCCCAGCCGGAGCTCCTGTACGCAGCTCTGGAGGGCTGCAACCTGACGACCGTGGAGAACCTGTTCGGACTGGTCAACCCGCATCTCCTCTACCCTATGGACTGGGCAGCCGCGCTCCACGCAGCCCTGCGCAGCCCCACCGCAGACTGGCAGGCCAAGGCCGAATGGGCTCTCCGGCAGGGCGAGGATGCCGGCACCCATGCCCTGTCGGGATTCTACCGGGCGGCGACTGCAGGACCAGCCGACCCCGTCGACCGCTTCCGCTGGCTCAAGGCCAATGACATCAGCCATGACGGCGTCGACGACCGTCTCCTCAACACGCTGGTCGAAATGGGCCACTTTGCCGCTTGCGAGTGGCTTCTCGGGCCGGACGGAGTGGCACCGCCCGGAGGCTGGACGGCTGAGCACTTCAGCAACATGCGGGTCCACGACGCAGCCGCCAAGGGGGACGTGGGCATGCTGAAGGCCCTGACCAACGCAGGTGTCACTGTGAGGCCCTGTGACAGTGTGACTGCAGCAAGACACGGTAACTTGGCCGCTGTGCGGTGGCTGCACGAGACCTTCGGGGCTGCCGCGCTGCGGAGCGGCAAGGTGCTGGCCTTGGCGGCCGCACGCTCGGGCAATGCGGAGCTGATGCGGTGGGTCAGGACGCAGATGGACGGCGCTGTGTACGATGAGGGCGCCTGGGTGGAGGCGGCTCGGTCGGGCTGTGAGGCGGCGCTGGAGCTGCTGGCGGAGTGGGAGGTCCCCATGCCGGTGAGCGGAAGGCGGCGTCCTAAGTGCTCAACGGCTGTGTTGATGAGGATACTGGGGGACAGCGATGGCGCTGTCCCCAGGGCCCGTGCCCAGCCTGCCCGGCACGTGCTCCCCGCTGTGAGCCCTTGCACTTTTGACCCCTGCCTTGCCCGGTGCCCACGCTTCCTGCCGGCGTTTGCCTTCCCTCCAACCTCAGACCGACGGCAGTCCTTACGTGACGGCTGCACGGCGAGGGGACCTGCGGACGCTGCGGGTGCTCCAGCGCATGGGCGCCTCATTCGGGCGGGGGCCTGCACCTGCCGAGTCCGAGGACGACACCGACGATGATGTGCCGCCTCTGGTCGACGTCTATGGTGGGCCGGATGAGGAGCCGGTTGACGGGCCAGCGGACACGTTCAGCAGGGCCGCGCTGCGGGCCCCCCTGGCCGCGGTGCAGTGGCTCGCTGCCTCGGGCTGCCCCGTGGACTGCGGCCATGTGGCTCAGAAGCTACAAACCCCTCATTGGCGGGGCCGTGCCGACAAGCGTGTGGTGGCCTGGGTGACTCAGTGGGTCATGGTTGTGGCAGGCCAGGAGACGGTGCTGCCAGCAGTACCGTGGCCAAATTGATACCTTGGCTAAGGCATCGCCGGCAAGGCAATAACTTGGGATGGGTCTTGTTTAGTACGCCCGACACATGCATGTTCCGCTAACGGGGTGAATGTCGCCTACCGCCCTTATGAGCCGAGACGCCTAAGCTGGCATGATCTGTTAATTGCCGAGCAGGGTAAGGGCTGAGGGGCTATGGAGGCTGGCCCGGCTCCGAACGAAGCTGGGCAAGACGGGCTTTCCGGTTTTGTTGTGTTGTGCAATGGCTGCCTCTTGCACCTGGCCTGAGGGCTTTCAGGCTGTGGCCCAGATAGGCCAGAGCGGCGCCATGGCAGGAAGCCGAGATGGTGAAGGGGTGGCATGTGGCATGGGCGTGCTGCAGGAAGGCCGGTAGATAGGCTCTTAGCTGACAGGGTGGATGGCCCCTGCCGGCCCGACTCTTCGGAGCCGTGAAGCTGGCGCCGACGATCTATTGGAGGTCGAGCAGGCTAACCTGAGGGCGTTTCCGCGACGAGGACTAGTACTCACCCTGATGTCATGGAGTTTAGCGCCCCCAGCTAAGGCGGTGCTTGACTTCATTAAGGGGCTGCGCCAGGCAAGGAAGTCACCGGCCAAGTGGCATCAGTGGCTGGAGAGTTGGTGGGGACGGTGGTTGAAACGGCGGGGGTTGCATGATGTGGGGACTGTGTTATCCTTGCATCAAGACGTCAAAAGTGCACCGGGGGCTGTATGAGCTGAATGCGAGGCCCCTCCTGGGCAGGTGCCGAGGGCACAGTCCATGGGGCGTGGGCTCCACGCGTGCGGGAGTGAGGGAGAGGGCCAATCTTGCAGGAGCGGGGCAAGCGGGGGGCTGGAGCAGGGGGGGAGATGCGGGCTGTATCCAGGGATGCAGGGAGGCATCAATTGTGGAACTACAGCGAGGAGTGAGCGCTCGCAGGGCCCGTGCACCGTAGTCCTGCAACGGGGGGTTCTGTGCTCGTATGGGCTCGCGGGGGATGCAGGCGAGGGCGAGGGTCGAATCATGGAGACGGGCAGGAGAGGTGTGCCGCTAGCCACACATTTCAGCAAGAAATTTCATTACTCTCCACCCAGCCAACAGTACACGGCAGATCGCTGTGCCCTTGTCGCGCAATTCCCGCTATTCCCAGCGACACCAAGACAACGAGCCCGCAGCCTAGGCTGGTGGTGCCATGAACGTGTCTAGTCAGCAGCTTCCTCAGGCGAGGGGCCACAGCTTGGCGATGTCTGGCAGCCTACAGTGTTGGCGCGCATCGCCGCGCATCTGTCTCCGAACGACGTGGCATGCACACTGCGCCTCGTCAACAAGGCTACGTACCACCAGTCCCACGACCGGAATTCAGTCAAGCTCTCGGAGCCCTCACCGCGCGGGATCTTCTCGGCGCGTTGGTCCGCGCCCGAGGCCTGCCGGGAGCTGACGCGGAAGCAGCGCGAGCAGCTGTTGTGCCTGGTGGCCGCTAGCGGTGACGTGGACAACCTCCAGACCGCGCTTGCCAGCGCTGACCTGGTGCCGGTCGTGGACAGCGTGAAGGCAGGGGTAGACCCGGTCCTGGACGCTGCCGCTCGCGCCGGCCACCTGGACTGCTGCCGCCTGCTGGTGGGTTCCTCCTGGGTGCCCAAGGACGCAGCCGTCACAGTCGCTCTGCTGTCCGCGGCCGGCTCAGGCCACCTCCACATCTGCCAGTGGGGCTGGGAGGCGTGCCCCGACCTGCAGAAGCGCGCCCTGTGCGCGGAAGCGTTCAAGCGGGCGGCAGCGGGCGGGCACCGCTCGTTGTGCGAAGCCTGCCTGCTTCGCAACCCGGCTATGCCCACCTGGCCTGCGGTGATAGCGGCAGCCAAGGGAGGGCAGGCGGCCGTGCTGGACTGGCTGCTGTCGCTGCGGCCAGGAGAGATCAGCGGCCGTTCGGAGCTCCTGTGGGCTGCTGTCGAGGGCTGCGGCCTGGCGACTGCGGAGGCTCTGTGCGGGCGAGTCAACTCTGAACTCCTGGACCCGGAGGCCTGGTCAGCCGCGCTCCACGCAGCCCTGTGCAGCCCCACCGCAGACTGGCAGGCCAAGGCCGAATGGGCTCTCCGGCAGGGCGGCGTCCACATCCCAGTAACTTTGGAGTGCTATTTGGCGGCGGCTGGAGGACCGCGAGACCCTGTCGACCGCTTCCGCTGGCTCAAGTCCATCGGCCCTGCTCCTCCCGACGACGGAGTCCTGATCACCCTGGTTGACCTCTGCCACAAGGCAACGGTAGAGTGGCTGCTGGGGCCTGACGGAGTGGCTCCACCGGGGGGCTGGGCGGCGGCCGATCCGTTCCCCGGCATGTTTGTCCGCAACGCAGCCGCCAACGGGGACGTGGCCATGCTGAAAGGCCCTGACCAGCGAAGGCTGCGCTGTAACGGCCGATGCGGGTGATGTGGCTGCGGGCGTTGGCCACCTAGGTGCAGCGCAGTGGTTGCACGACACTTTCGGGGCAGCCGCGCTTAAGGGCGGCTTCGAGCTAGCCCTGTCGACCGCAAGCTTGGGCAATGTCGAGCTGATGCGTTGGGTCAGGACCCAGCTGTACGACACAGTGTACGACGAGCGCGTGTGGGTGTCGGTGGCAGGGTCTGGCTGCGAGGCGGCGCTGGAGCTACTGGCGGAGTGGGAGATCCCCATGCCGGTAAGGAGGGGTGGCGGTGCATGGTGGCGAGGGGCGCTGCTTAGGCAGTTAGGGGTAATGGCTCCTGCTCCGCTCAGCCCAAGCCCATGTGGCTTCCTGACCCCTGCCTCTGCCTTTGCCCCTGCCTCTGCCCTTGCGAACTCCGGTTGCTGCACCCTCCCACCTAGGTTAACGGCACCCCTTACGCGGCGGCCGCACGGCAAGGGGACCTGCGGACTCTTCGCGCGCTCCAGCGCATGGGCGTATCGTTCGGGCCCGGGCCTACGCTCCCTGCGCTGGGCGTGGACGGGATGCCCCCCCTAGTCGACATGGATGAGGGGCCCGAGCCCGCGTTCGTCCGGGCCGCACTGAGGGCCCCTCTGGCCGCGGTGCAGTGGCTCGCGGCCTCGGGCTGGACTACGGCTTGGCCCTCGAGCCACTGAAGAGGCAGCCGCAGAGCGTCGTGGCGGCGGGGTGGGTGGGCCCAGGGGAGGAGTTCGTGTTCGCTCTTGACAGGCGCGGTGTGGATGAACGTGTGGAGGCCTGGGTGAGGCTGCGGGCTGGGTAGCGCCGGCTGCGATGGGGCCGCGATGGGGTCAGGACAACTTGCGTGAGACAAGTAGTCCGCACGGCTTCGCAGCCGTGCATCTTCTGTTACTGCGGCCCGGCAAGATGGCTGTCTGCATCTGCAGGTGCCAGAGCCGGGGCCTGACACATAGCTGGATGCTGTGCACTTTGTAAGGCCGCAAGATGGCACGGGCGTCGCGGTGAGGAAGGAGGAGCCAAGCCGTGGTAGGGAAGCAAGGCTTTCGTCAGCGTGAAGCGGCATGTGGACTTAGCTCCTGGCTGTTGGGGTGCTGCTGCCGCCCGTACTGTTTAGAGCCGAGACGCATGAGCTAGGATGACCTGTTGGATGCCAAGCAGGCGAAGAGCTGAGGGGCTAGTAGGGCTGGCCCGTCTCCGAACGAGGCCGTGCAAGGTGGGCTGACCGTGAGGAGGCGGGACGCGTGTATGCAGTGCGACAGGGAGACGGGGACCCGTCAGAGGTCTGGGTGCTTTGCTGCGCAGCGTCGGCAGTCAACCTTACTTTGTGGGGTCGTGTAACTGGTCCAAGGGCTATAGAGCTGGGCCAGATAGGTCAGAGCGGCGCCATGGCAGGAAAGCCAAGGGAGCAAGGGAGTGGCATGGGCGTTGCAAGATGCCGCATTCGGCTGCACTCTCCTTCGTCCATAACCTGCCAGCCCCAATGAGCGCGCCTTCGCCGCCGCAACTCCCCAGCCCCAACGCAGGCCCTTCAACCCCAGACCCCCAGCCCACCTCGCCCCACGCCTGCGCGATTCCAAACGCGTCCTCAAGCTTCATAACCTTGCTTCATCACTTCCCGATCCATGCGCGCCTAAGCCCCACGCATTTGTTCCGAAGCCCCAAAACTGCCATCAGGCACTGCCAGCTCTACACCACTATCCTGCCGTACCCAACGGCCAGGCAGCACAAGCACTGCCTACTGCACCGCTCACTGGGTCAACAAATGCAAGCCGCCGCCAGGCCCTTCGGCAGCCCGCCAGCACCAGCCGGAGGCGAAGCGCCCCTGAGGCCAAGCAACACCCCCAGACGACCGGCCCTCGTACTCCATCCGACCCTTCGCCCTTCGCGCCCTGTACCGCCGACCGCCTCCACCACGCTTCAGCATCTCAGCGCCTCAGCATCTCAGCGCCTCAGCATCTCAGCGCCTCAGCACCACAGCGCCTCAGCACCAAGCAGCCCGAGCCGGCTTAGAAGCGCTCTCCGAAGTTCACCAGGAAGGTGCCGGTGCCCGCGTTGCAGTCGCGCGCGTACTCGAAGCGGCAGGCGCCCAGCGCCTTGAAGCCGGCGCCGAACGACATGCCGCGGCCGGGCTTACGGTAGTACTCTGCGGGGGGTGGGACGGGTGGGTGGGTGCGGGGTTAAGGCATTTGCAGGCGGGTGGAGCTGGCAAGACAACGCAGCAACCGTCTCCGCGGCGGCACGACAATGACACGAAAAGGAAGGTGGAAAAATCGGGGCTGGTATACTCCTCTAACTGATAGCGCTGGCGAGTGGGAGCAGCGGCGGACGAATGAAGCAACAGACAGCAGCAGAAGGCAGCACTAGCACGCACCCGTGGGGTTGCCGTTGAGCTCCTTGCCGCTGCCCAGGTCGGTGGCGTACTCGGCGAAGGCGTAGGCGGTGCCGGGCAGGCCGTAGTTGCGGAGCGGGAAGCGGGCCTGGAGGGGAAGGGCGGGGGCGGGCGGGGTGCGTGGTTGGGGAGATGCTCGGCCCACAGGTCTACCCCGGGTTCTGCCCCGGGTATGCTCTGAAGCCTCCGGTGTCAACACGTGTGCCCCCATTCCTTGATGTTCCTTTCACCCCCATCCCCCCCATCCCCCTCCAACCCCTCCCCGCCTCCCCTTCTCCCTCCCCTGCCCCTCGGCCCTCCCTCCCCCTCTCCCTCGGCCCCCTCCCCCACCTCCGCGGCCAGCTCCACGAAGCGCCGCGCGGCGCCCAGCTCTCCGTGCGAGTAGCCGCGCACCGAGTAGGGCCCGCCCAGGGGGAAGTAGTCGTAGGCGCCCAGGTCGCCCAGGGCGTTGCCGGCCTGGGGTGGGGGGAGGAGGGTGGAGGGGAGGGGTAGGCAGAGGGGTTGGTGCAAGAGGGAGCGGGTAGGGGTAGTGGGGTAGGGTGGGGGCTGCGCCAGCCACCGCCAACTGCCCGGACCTAGAACCCTCAAGCTTTGTGAAGGACGCAGCACGCGGCATGCATAGCACGTGCACTCGCCTTGGCGTGCAGCACCACTGTGTTGGGTGCCTTGCGCTCCTTCCACAGCTGCTCGGCGGTGAGCTTGGGCAGGAAGGGCGCCTCCATGAACTTGGTGAAGGTGGCCACGGCGCGGTTGTAGAGCCCGCCCGACAGGCCCAGCGTGCGGCCGCCGGGGAGCGTGACGCTGGGGTTGAGGCCCTGGTCCACCTGTTGGGGGGGAGGAGGAGGGGAGGAGGGGGGGTGGGTTGGGGAGGGATGCAAGAGGGTGGAATGTACGAGCGGATGGCGGCGCTCATGGTGGCTGACACGTGTTTGGTTTTGAACAAGACAGTGTGCTGGTGCAGGAAGTCCGTGGCTCAGCAAAGGTTGAAGGTTGACAGCAGCAGCGCCCGTGAGGGCGCTGGTCAGATTTTCAGTACGATAAGTGAAAGCATCAGGGCCACGTGACTGCTGTGTTGCGAGCCTGCGCATGTATTCTCGCGCCGGCGGGTGCTATGGAGAGGATGCAGAAGTAGGACGCGGGGATCACGACGCGGCTCAGAA
The DNA here is from genome assembly GCA_016858145.1 of Edaphochlamys debaryana. NCBI lineage: Eukaryota > Viridiplantae > Chlorophyta > Chlorophyceae > Chlamydomonadales > Edaphochlamys > Edaphochlamys debaryana. The sequence continues at coordinate 1,947,224 of JAEHOE010000005.1, forward strand.
CTCAGCCTCAGAGAGGACACAGCAGTACGGCCTGATTAGGGCCGCCTCAGATTTTCAGTACGAATTTTGAGAGAGCATCCCCGCCGCGTCGCGATAAGCTCCGGGTCCGTGCGTGCCCCGCGCGCCCCCAAACTTCCATCCCAAACGCACCCGGAGCCAGTGCACCCAGTCGGCCCGTCCTGCTCCACTCCGGGTTCTCCCCATTTCGGCCTATTCCTCCCCACACGGGTTGCCGGCAGCTGCTTGGCCAGGGTCCCCCCCCCCCGGGATGCGGCTGGACCACGCAGGGCCGCACGCACCTGGAAGAGGCGGCGCGTGCCGATCTGGTTGCCGTTGATGAAGCGCACATCGTCCAGGGCGAAGAAGCCCTGGGGTGGGGGTGGGGTGGGGGTGGGGGTGAAGGCAAGGAGGGTGGACGTTGGGACTTGCGGTGGTGCCCACGGATCTCCCGGGCGGCGCCGACCGCTTCCCCGTCCTTGCTCCCCCCTGCCCTCGCCCCTGCCTCCCATAGCCCGCCGCACTCTGCCGTACACGCTGCCGTACACATGCCGTACACCCCCGCGCCCGCACCTGGTACGACAGCGACAGGTCCTTGCCGTTGCCCGACAGGGTGGTGGGCGGGCCGTTGTCGGCGTAGTAGCCCCGCTGCACCTTGGTGCCCTTGGCCACCGGCTGGCCGTTCTCGTCCAGCGTCGAGATGAGCTGCAGCATCACGGCATGCTCCACCTGGGGGTTGATGGGGGGGGTTGAGGGAGGGGGTTGAGGGGGTGGGGTGGGGGTTTGGGGAGGAAGGGGTGGGACGGCGTGGGGGAGGGTGTGGGCGTGGGTGGGGGGCGGAAGTGGGGGCAGGGCTGCGCGCGGCGGAGTGGTGCGGTGCGGGTGCAGAGAGCTCCAGAGCTCGGAGTTGTGTGGCTCAGCAAAGGATGAAGGTTGACAGCAGCAGCGCCCGCGAGGGCGCTGGTCAGATTTTCAGTACGATAAGTGAAAGCATCAGGGCCATGCGGTGGCGTGCGGTGGCGTTCCCAGCTTCCATCTAAAAGCCATCCGGTAAACAAGCCAAGACGCAGACCCACCGCCCCTCATCACGAGGTACACAAACCTCCCACCGGCCCCTCCAAAATTCCCCACTGATCCCCACACACCTTGTTGTCCTGGCCGGTGACCTGGCTGGTCCAGCCCTTGAGGCCGAAGCGGTCCACGAACACGGGCGGCACCTCGGCCTCACCGCCGGGCGTGAAGATGGTGCTGGTCTTGCGCGTGTTGAACAGCTGCGGGGGTGGTGGTGGCGGGGGGCAGGGGCATGCGTGGGCGTGGGAGGAGGAGGGGCGGGATCAGGGGCATGCGTGGGCGGGGGCTCAGGAGGCGGGCAGTGCGGCGGTGCGAGGATGGCCCCATGGCTTCAACGATGGCCCCAGCGCGCCGTCCCGCGCTCCCCCGCACCTGCAGGTTGCGGGTGGTGTGGTCCTTGTAGAAGGGCTCGGCGTAGCTCAGGGAGAAGCCCAGGTCTGCAGAGGGAGAGCGCGGGGTAAGGGATGAACCACCAGCGCACACATTGGGGCCGTCGTCCTTCACCCGCCGCCTACGCACTTCCGTCCCACGCCCCTGCCGCCGACTGCCACAATGCGGCCCAAAGCTCCCGCACTCGCACTCACGGCCCCCCGCCCCGCCCCACCCACCCGCCGAGGGGTTGCGCCAGTCCGAGGCCGACAGCGACAGCGTGGCGCTCTCGCTGTTGCCGAACAGGTTCTCGTGCGAGACCTCCACGGAGCCGCCGGGGATGAGCGACTGGCGGCTGACCGAGGGCACGCCGTTCTTCAGCTGGAAGGACCAGTCCAGGTCCAGCTGCGGTGGGGGAAAGGGTGGGGGCAGACGGTGGGGGGTGGGGGGATGCATGGGAGGGGTGGGCGGATGGGTGGTCAGGAGGGATGCGCGGACATCAGCAGCGGGGCACCCGTGGGGATACACCCGGCACCTGGCTTGGACCCGCTTTGTTCGAGCGGACCCTTCACCGCCTGTCCCCCGCCCTGCAACCCCGACCCCCCGCTTCCCGCCTCCTGGCCCTCCCCAAGCCTCACCTCCATGCTCTTGGGCTGCACCTCCTCGCAGCGGATGCGCACATTGATCTTGTTCACATCGCCCGGGTCCTGCCGCCAGAAGAAGGGCCCAGGAATACAGATCAACGTCAGCCAGAAGTCACCTCAGCCCAACAGCTCCGTGCAACGAGACGCACGCTTGCACGCAAAAACCCCAAACAGGCATTGTCACTCTCGTTTCGCTACCACTCTCCACAAAGCCAGCCCGCACAACCCCCCACGCCTCGCACCGCCTGCAGCCCACCCTGCCAGACCCCATCACGCTGCTGCCCACCCCCACCCCCACCCCCACCAACCCCCCACCCCCACCTGCTCCGGCTCGATGTTGATGTCCTCCAGCAGACCGCTGGCGAAGATTGAGTTGACGGCGTCGTAGCCGTCCTCCACGTGGTAGTGCTGGCCCTTCTGCGCTCGGAGCGGGATTGGAGGGGGAGGGGGAGGGGGAAGGGGAAGCGGGAGGGCAGGGTGTTGGAGGGGCAGTGCTGGGAGAAGAGGGGGGAGACAGAGCTGAGTGGGGAAGATCCGCCACCACAGGGAGTGCAGCTGTCTGTTGCATCTGCCGGATGGCCTGAGTGCAGCACGGGCCGGGGAGGGGCCGCACGGCCCGGGGTCCCGGGGCCGGGGATCGCGGCCGCACCTTGAAGCCCGAGGCCTCGATGATCTTGTCCGCCTTGACCACCTTGCCCTCGTCGTACACACTGTACTCGAGCTCGCTCTCGCCCGTGAGCTTGGGCCGCACGAAGCGCACAGACACGTTGTCGACCTGTTGGGGGTGGGGGTGGCGGGGGAAGGGGTGGGTTGGAGGTTGGAGGTGGGCGGTGGGTGGTGGTGAGGAGTGAATTGATGGGCATGTCGACGCAGTAGGTTAGGAGCTACGGCGTGCTGCTGGTGGTGATGGGGGTGTTGACCCACTGAGGCACGACAAGGCTGTTGGTTGACTGCGCCGGCAGCCTCTCAGCACACAGTGCCTCCGTGAACCCCCCGCCCGCCACTCCACCCTCTTCCCCCCCACCTTGGCCTCCGTCACGTTGGCGCGCAGGATGCCGTCCTCCATGCCATCGAAGAAGCCCACGTAGCAGAAGGGCAGGCCGCGGGACTGGTACCTGGGGAGCGGGGGGGAGGGATCGGGGCGGAAGGTCGGGGGGCGTCCTCAAGGGGTCATGGGGGATTTCGCGTTGACGAGGGCACTCTGCCCCCAGGACCGGCACCGGACACCGCCCACCCATCCCGCAGCCCTCATCCCCTCATCCCCACCCCGCGAGCGCTGCCCGACTCACCAGGACTCGACGCGCGAGCGGACCTTGTCCATGACCGCAATGTCCACCATGTAGGGCTGGGGCGGCAGGCAGTCCCGGCAGATGGCCTCGATCTCGGCCGCCGGCATCAGAGAGGCGCCCTTGACGTCGATGGCGTTGATGCCGCGGAACTGGTGGGGCGTGAACTTGTACACCACGCGCTGCACGGGGAGAAAAGGGTGGGGGTTTGAGCGGTTGGGGTTTGGCGTGATTGAAGGGCCCCTGCCAAAAATCCCCACCCGGCTCGCCACGCCCCGCCGCACCCTCTCTTCTGGCCCTCTCTTGCCACAAATCCCCCCTGCCGCCCCATCGGAGTACCCCCCTCCCATCCTGAATACCCTCTGCTGTGATTCCTGCCACCCCAACCACCACCACCGCCACACACCCCACCTGGTGGTTGGGCTTGCCGCCCGGCCCGCCCACCCTGACACGCTAACGGTAAGGGTAACCACCCCATCACGTGATCACGCACCTGGTGGTTGGACTTGTCGTCCACGAACTCAGTGCGGATCTCCACCTCGGCGATGTAGTCCTCGTACTGGCTGCGGGGCGGAAGTCGAGGGGAAGGGCAGGGCGTTTGAAGGTGGGGCAAGGATGGGGGGCGGAGCGAGAACGAAGAACGGTGGCAAGGGGGAGGGGTCCCGACAGGCCCGGGCGGCGCCGTAGCAGCCGGGGCAAGGCACTGCCATAGGGCTCGACACGCGCCTCCTCGGCAAGCTGGGGCGTCCGGCCCTCGAGAGATCGCCGGGCTGCTGTGCACCAAAGGCACTCTCCCCTCCCCCTCGCCCCGCATGCAGTCCTCCTCCAATGGCTCCACCCCCTGAAAGATGCCGCCGGCTCGCGCACAGCACCACCACGCGTCCTCCCTCCGAGGCTGACGCAAGCGCCCGCTCCACACCTTCCCCACCCCCGAACCCGGAGGCCGCCGGCTGCGCCCCGGAGGAGGCTGCAGCGCCCCTGCCGCCGCCGCCCGGCCCGAGCACGGCTGCTGCGGCGCCGCGAGGCGCGAGCGGCGGAACGCCTGTCGGGCCGCTGCTGCTGGCTGGCTGCAGCCCCTCCGGCGCCCCCGCTCGCTCCTGCTGAGGCCCGGCCTTGCAACCCCAGCCCCGAGCCGGGGCCATCGCTGCCTCCTCCCCTCCGGTAGCACCGCCTGGGAACCGCAGGGGCCGTCCGGGCGCCGACGACTCCCTCCCGGGCAGTGCCAGGCAGCCCATCAGGCGTCAGGGAGGGCGCAGGCCTCCCGGCGGACCGGGGTCCGGGTCCTCAGCGCTGCAGGTGACGCCCACTGTGCTGCGCGCTGCGGCACCCGGCCGCACCGCTACCCGTCCCTCCGCCTGGCCATGTCCAACCAAGGCCCGACGAGGAGGACGCAACATGACCGCGCCCGACTTCCCCCTTCCTGCGCCAACCTTCCCTCTCCTGCTCTCCACGCTCTGCCGCTCCTCTCCCCTCGCCTTACCTCCCCTCCCCTCCCCTCTCCTCGGCCCCTCCCCTCTCCCTACCCTCCTCCTCCCCCTCCCACCCCCCCTCACATCTCCAGCTTGCGGCGGTCGTCCAGCAGGTCCTGCTTCTCAAAGATGTGCCCCTCCTGCACCGTCAGCAGGTCCTTGAGGTCGGCCTGGGGGGTGGGGGGAGAAGGGGTGGGGAGTGTGCAAGGGGTTAAGCGCGGGGAAGGCGTGCGAGGGCGTGGGGGTGCGCGTCTGGCGTGGAGGGGGGTGAGAGGGTAGGTAGGGGGCAGACACGGTGTCGAACGATGCTTTGATGGCTACGCATTCGCAGTGCACGGCACGCGATCACAGCCCTGCTGAAGGCGCGCAGAGAGGCTTTGCGGCCCTGTGGGGCAGTGCAGGCCCGTGCAGAGACGCCCGGTTGCCGACCATAGCGCCCCGGCCACCCCGCAAACTCGCCCAGCATCGGTGGAAACGGTACCAGCGCCCAGTCTAGCCTATCCACTACTCGTCCCGCGAGTTGGATCCAACTGGGTCCCGATAGCGAGTGCCGGATCCTGGCGGCGGCGACCAGAACCGGTCAAACATCCCCCCCTCCCTCTATACCCCCTTCAATAAAGCTTAGAAGACCCCCCCCGGGGCCAAGCCCGCGTCTTCATGTCACGCCCCTCGTGTGCCTTCCCCCTGGATCGCGATGGAGGGCCATCTCTGGGCCTACCTCGGAGGGCAGGTTCCCGACCTCGGGCCACCCCTCGATGACAATCTCCACGCAGCGGTTTGTCCCGCTGCGCTCGCCGGGCGTAGACTCGATGTCCTCGCTATCCGTTACAAGCCCCTTCCAGTTGCGCTTCTTGTCCGAGCCCTCGTCCGAGGACGAAGCGTCCGCGAGCTCAAACAGCGGCAGGACGCATCCGCCTTCGGGGCCTGCAGGCTCGCCACCACCGCCACCGCCTCCACCGCCACCTCCCCCGCGGTTGCCTCCATTCCCGCCAAAGCCGCCGAAGCAAGGCACCATCGCGGCCGCCGAGACCGCCGAGGGCACGCCGAGCCGGGCGAGCGGCTGCGTCGTGCTCGCCTCGCTGCTGCTGCCGCTGGTCGAGCACTCCTGATCGCCATGGCTGCTGCTAGGCTGCGTCGCTTGTGCGCGAACGACCAATGCGCGAGCGCACACGCGAGGTGTCGGCCGGACTGCCGCCCGGCCTAGGCCGCTCTGCGCAGCCTTCCGCCCTAGCATGGCTGTAATTGTCGCTTCTAGTAGTAGCGAGGCCTACAGCTGCATGGGCGCAAGGCCTTGACGCTGCGTGTGCACCAAGAGAATGCAGCCGCCGGCACGACGCAGGCCGCTGGTGCGTAGCCTAGTGCGTCGTCTCTACACAAGCTCGAAAATCAGGCTCGACAGGTCAATTGGGCCCTGATCGGCCAAGGTCGCCGAGCGGCCTTGCACGCGATTGCCCTCATTACAGTGCGAGCTCCGCAATAAAGTCTCCGTTCCCCGACCCTCCCTGTATAGTCCGGTCAATAACGACTCGCAAATCGCACATACCTGGCTGGCACGTTCCCGGTTTAGCCTGCGGAGGTAGAATCGAAACGCCAGCACCGCGCGGCCAGCAAAATGGGGAAGCTCGGCGACATACTGTCGCACCCCAATGAGATCCTGCCACTGGTAAGTGATCGGCGCTGCGCGGCGCGCGCCACCCCTGCCGCGTCCCATCTCCCGCGCAAAACATCCTCGGCTCCCTCTTGCCGCAGCTCCGCATGTACCAAGCAGCGAAAAGGGCCACCAAGCTGCCTAAGGAACCCGACCTGGCCTTCTGCTACGGGATGCTCAACGACGTCTCGCGCAGGTGCGGTGCGGCATGGATGCCTGCTCCGACCCCGCGCCCTTGCCCTCTCCGCCAGCCGCACCCCTCACCCCTCTCCCCTCTCCCTTCTTTTCCCCTTCCCCCGTTCGCAACATCACATACAGCTTTGCCATCGTGATCCAGCAGCTGCCCAACCCGCTCCGCGACGCCATCTGCGTCTTCTACCTGGTCCTCCGCGGCCTGGACACGGTGGAGGACGACATGGCGCTCGACGTGGCCTTCAAACTGGACGAGCTGAAGCGCTTCCACGAGCGCATCTACGACAAGTGCGTACTCTGTCGTACGGCTGCCGTGCGGGCGCCGCAGCACAGCACTAGCAGGGGCTCCGCGCACCCTCAGGCCTCCCAACCTCGGGATCGGGCTCGGGCTTGGCTCGGGCTCGGGCTCGGGCTCTCGCAGAGGCTCCATGGCATCCGGCGCAGCTCAGCCCCCCACATGAGTCATGCCACACGCCCCGCTTGCCTCCTCCCTCCTCCGCCGCCCCCGCCTCCCAGGGGCTTCACCATGGACTGCGGCTACAACCACTACAAGCGGCTGATGGCGCAGTTCGGGACCGTGGTCAACGTCTTCCTGGGGCTGGACCCGCAGCACCAGCAGGTGAGGGGGGAGGGGGAAAGGGGTAGGGAAGAGGGGGGTAGGTGAGGGGGTGAAGGGTGTGCAGAGGATGCGCGAGTGCAGCACCGCTGGGGGGAGCAAGCGGCAGGGGGGGAGGGGAGGGAAAGCGAGGGGTCAAGGGGGCGAGGGAGCTGGACGCCAACGCCGAAGGGCGGCAGCAGCAGCTCCGCCATGCGACGTGTGGGGGCAAGGGCGAGGGTGCTCGCCAGGCCATGATCGACTGAGGACTCTGGCGCCAGCTTCTGCCGGCAAGCAGTGGCACGGGAGGCGTGGGCCTGCCCTCCCAGCCGGCTGAGAAGGCAGGGGTGTGGTGCCAGCACCCAGCAGCAAGAGCGGCGTGGATTGGAGTCCACACGGGCCCAGAGCGCCCTGTGATGTGGGCCTGTCCCAGCCGCGCACGATCCGTCAACCGCCGTGTGCCGTCCCTCGGGGCTCTGGTACCGGCGCAGGGGGGGCTGCGCGGGGATGCAGCACGCAGAAGCGCCAGGGCACTGGACTTCCGTGCAGCGGGCTGGGGCTTGGGGGACGGAGGAAACGGCTGCCGCGCCGGATGGATGGCCGAACGGGCCGCTGCATGGCCCCGGCATGAGCTGGAGCGCAAGGCCCTGCCGCCCGGCTGCGGAAGCGGCGGCCCTCCCCGCGCGGCGCACTCCCAGACCGCTGGCTGCTGGGGGCTGGGCGCCGCGCCGGCTGCCCATCCTGCAGCGTGGGGGGCTGTTTGGCTCCCGAGTACAGCGCAACCCAGCAGTTGCTGCCCGGCATGGAAGTTTAGCCAGGAGCTGGCGTGCGAGCGGTGGCTGGCGATCACTCGGGGGCCTGCGCGCCCGGATGCAGGGGACATTGTGGGTGCAGGCGCAGCTCCCTTGTCACCTGAGGGGCCATGCCGGGGCGTCTACCAGCACTGGGGGCTGCGCCGGCCCCTCCCCGCCGCGACTTCCTCCTCCCCATTCCACACCCATACGCCCCTGACTCAACACTGACCCGACCCATCTCGCTCCTCGTGTGTGCACGTGCAGGTGATTGCGGACATCACGCGGCGCATGGGGTACGGCATGGCGGAGTTCATCGAGAAGGACGTGAGGCCGGGGGGGGGAGGAGAGGGGAAGGGCGTGAGGAGGCGTGGGTTGGGGGCAGCTGGGACGACGGCAGAGCGGGCCGGGCGGCGCGGTTGCTGCAGCTCAGGAGTGGGCGGCGACAGCCGGGATGGAGGGGCGGGGCGGGGTGGCAGCCGCCTGTCCTCGCTCCCCTGGAAGCGCTGAGCGGCGTGGTGGCAGCGGCGGCGGCTACAGCAGCTGGGAGCTCCGGCTCTGGGCGAGCTCCGGCTCTGGGCGAGAGGCCGTGACCGCACCCCTGCGCCCAGCTCCCACCAATCACCCCATCCCACCCCCTCCCGCCAGGTCATCTCTGTGGCCGACTACGACCAGTACTGTCACTACGTGGCGGGGCTGGTGGGCATTGGCCTGAGCCAGCTGTTCGGTGAGGGGGTGGGCCGGGAGGGGGGGAAGAGCCGGGGGGAGGAGGGCTCGTTGCGTGCTACCGCGGGGGGAGGATAGGGCCTGAGCCAGCTGTCTGGTGAGGAGGCTCTGGGTGGAATAAGTGTGAAGGGGAGGCGGCGGGCCTGGATTCTCGGGGCAGGAGCCGAGTGGCTGGCGCTGTGGGTGGCGGGCATGGCGTCCCTAACCAGCCAGCCCGCCAGACCTCCTGTCCCCCTCCCTCCTCCCCCTCCCCCTCCCCCTCCCTCCCCACCCCTCCCCCACCTCCCTCCACCCCCCAGCCACCAGCGGCCTGGAGTCCCCCGCCATGGCGGCCCAGGAGGGCCTAGCCAACCACATGGGGCTGTTCCTGCAGAAGACCAACATCATCAGGGACTACCTGGTGGGGGGGGGGAGGGGGGAGGGGAAGGGAGGGAGGGGGACGGAGAGAGGGAGGGGGAAGGGGAGGGGGAAGAAGAGACAAGAGGAGGATGCGGAAGAAGAGAGGGAAGGGAAGAAGAGAGGGAGGGGGAAGAAGAGAGGGAGGGGAAGAAGAGAAGGAGGGGGAAGGGGAGGGGGAAGAAGAGACGAGAGGAGGAGGGGGAAGAAGAGAGGAGGGGGGAAGACGACAGGGAGGGTGAAGGGGAAAGCGGGGCGGGTGCGATTGGGTGCAGGGCGGGTCGGGCAGTGAGGTGCGGCACGGACGTTGCATGTGCTCTGTTGCATCGCACCTGCGGCGCTGATGAGTCTTGGGACCCCAAGCACAAGCGGCTACGAAGGTGCCCCACCCCGCGCCCCCGCGGGGCGGCAGGCGCCCGAGGCTGCCGAGAAACTATCCCGCTGAGCCGCGTTCCGCAACCACGCATCCTCACTCAACACACCTCCACATCGGAATTTAATGGCACCCGTTCTAGGACACCCAGATCCACACAAGCGCGGCCATCACGCCCGGCCCCAGCCCTTGTGGCACCCGCTCTATGGCAGACGCCTGCGGAAGCTCGGCCATCCATTAGACGCATGTTCACAACCCGATACACTCTCCTCACCCGCTCCCCCTCCCACAGGAGGACATCATGGAGGAGCCGGCGCCTCGCATGTTCTGGCCCAAGGACATCTGGGGGCGGTACGGACAGGTGCGTGGGGGCGGGTGAGGTAGAGGTGGATGAGGTGGATGAGGCGGTGAAGCGAGGCGGGCTGTGTGAGCTGGGAAGGGCGGGGGCGGGTGGGAGGTCCCCGCCTTCAACCCCGCCCCGGCCCCCCTTCGCCCCTCCCCCCCTCAGAAGCTGGATGACTTCAAGGACCCCGCCAACCGGAAGCAGGCCGTGCAGTGCCTCAACCACATGGTGGGGTGGGGGGAGGAGGGGGGAGGGGAGGGAGGGGGTGACGCATTGGGAACCGGAGCGAGAGAGGTGTGACGGCAGTGCCTCAACCACATGGTGGGGTGGAAGGAGGAGGGGGAAGGCGGCGGGATGTGTATGGGGGCGCGATACAGCCGCTGGCCTGGCCTCCCTCCCCGCTTTGCCATCCTTACACCCCACCCCTCCCTCGCCGGCCCAGATCACGGATGCGCTGCGGCACGTGCCGTACTGCATGCAGTACATGGAGCAGCTCAAGCACCCCATGGTGTTCAGGTGCGGACCGGCCGTCGCGACTCGCGACCGCTCATCCTCCAACTTGAGGCCAACCTCCCTGGGCCCCCCTGGCGGCCCCCTCGCCCCCCACCAACCCACACAGGTTCTGCGCCATCCCCCAGATCATGGCCGCCGGCACCCTGGCGCTGTGCTACAACAACGGCAAGGTGTTCGAGGGTGAGCGGCTGAGGGGAGAGGATGTTGAGGAGGTCTTGAAAGTCGGCCGGGCCCGGCCGGCGGGGCGGGCGGGCCGGGTGCTGAGCGGGGGCCACAGTGCAGCGCGCCATGCCTTCCCCTCCCTGCCGCCCCTCCCTCCCAACGGCCTTGCCCCTTACTGCACCCCCATTCCACGCCCCCACCCCCACCCTCCCACCCCTCCTCCCCCGCCCAGGTGTGGTCAAAATGCGGCGCGGCGAGACGGCCCGCGTGTTTGAGACCTGCAACGACCTGGGCGACGTGTACACCTGGTTCATGGGCTACCTGGACCTCCTGAGGGTCAAGGTGGGGGCGCGCGCGGGCGGAAGGCTTGCATTGAGCGCAACGTAGACGCTCCCACCCTTCCCTCTCCCCACCCATCCTTACTCCCATACCGCACCACCACCACCCCTGCCCCCCAGGTGACCTCCCAGGTGGCGGACGACGACCCCACGCTCCCCCTCACCCGCGACGAGGTCTCGGTCTACAGCCAGCTGTGCTCCAAGTCGCTGCAGGAGGTGAGCCTGCGCAGCGCATGCAGAGGCCCGCTCCGGACCCGGACCGCCTGCCCGCATGCCACACGGCAGCCCTCGACGCATCCGGCCAAGCCCGCCTGCCCTGCGCCCTCCTACTGCCCCCTCAGCACCCGGCCCCCACGATGTCAACTCACCCGAAGCCCCTCACCGCCCCCTGCCTTCCCCCACGCAGTACCGCAAGTCGCACCCCTCCCCCTCGGACTCGCTGCTGGTCACCGCCCGCGACTTCCTGGCGCTGGCGGTGTCGGGGGCCTACTTCTACCACGTGTGGGAGCTGGGCGGCTCCGGGCCCGAGGCGCTGCCCGAGCCGCTGCGGCCCTACGGCTGGGTGCTGCAGCAGCAGCAGGGGCTGCAGCGGGCCGTGGCGGCGGGGCTGCTGCTGCTGGTGCTGCTGGTGTTCGTGGCCAGCAGGCAGCGGTGATATGGGGGGCAGGGGGGGGAAGGCGAGGAGGGAAGGGACGAGGGGGAAGGGGAGGGGAAGGGGCGGGAGGAGGGGCGGGACGCGGGAGGAGGGGATGGCGTGCGCTTGTCACGAGCGTTGGCGGCAGGTGTCGGGTGGGGGCGGATAGGGCAGGGCGAGGAGGTGAGGAGGGGCGTGTGGGCATCGATGGGGAAGGAGGGGGAGCGTGGCCAGCCCGTTGCTGGGTGACCGTGCTACGTATTACGGCTGGGATGTGGCTCGGAGCTTCGCGGAAAGGGCGACACAGCGGAAGGGGCGGAGTGGCTAGGCGGTGGTGCTGGGAGGGCCCAGCGGCGAACATGGGGGAAGGCCTTGAGGTGAGGAGATTTTGACGGACGCCGCCGGAGGGCCCGAAGCGCATTGGAAAGGAGCGCCCTTGTGCACAGCACTTTCAGAAGGCGAGGTGGTGGGAGGGCAAGGTGGAGGTGGAAGTGCGGCGGGCAACGGTGGCAGCACGCTCGTGTGGAATTGCGGTCCTGCTGTGAAAGTCCAGGACCTCCCGCTGCAATGCTGCACCACGAGTCCGCGTGAGAGCTAGCGCAGGAAGGAGCCGGCCGGCGAGGCCCTCGGACATGGGGGAATTGACATGGGGAACTGAGAGGTGTAGGAGACTAATGTTTTTGGGCTGAGCCGCCGCCGTTAGGCTCTTCGGGCGGCGAATAAACTTGCGATTCACGCCCAGCGACGTCTCCGCTGCCAACGTGATCCGCATCCTCCTCCTGCTGAAGCTGCTGGGCTTCAGCCGGCCGGCCGCGCTGGAGCGGCCGCCGGCCGTGGACCCGGGCTGAGCGCCCAAAAGCAGCAGCGGCGGCGAAGGGAGAGATGTAGCGGGTGGCGTGTGGGCAGTAGCGGATTGGAGACGGACATCTACTCTTTCTATCTTCTGGAGGGTGCATGTGAATGTGCGCCCAACCCAACCGGCCAAGTCCGGCATTGCGGGGTTGCGAAGGCCCCTAACTTGTGGCGGCGTGGGTTTAGTCCGTGCGCTGTGGGGCGTAGTGCTTGATTGCGCGGCCCCAGTGCTGCCCGGCCTCGCGGGGTTTGGGGCTCAGCCCTTTTCCCTGTCCTGAGGAGGACAGACACCCTTGTTACCTCCCCCCGTGTAAGCGCAGGAAGGAGCCAGCCAGCCAGCCAGCGAGCTTGCGGGGCGCAGGCTTGGACATGGGTTCGTGCCATGGCGCCATGCTGTGTCTGGCGCCCTTCGCTGCAGGGGAGGGGTGTTGGTGTGGGTTTGCGCCAAGCTGGCGGGAAGCACCACGCTGCTGGCATCGGGGAACGTACCCCGAGGGGTGGAGAATGTTTGTTTGCGTCTTTCTGGCAGAGTTGTTGGCAAGCGGGACGGTCACTTGCTTCTTATGGGGTGCTACGCGTCACCGCTGGGGGCAACGGTTTACACATCTGTGACCCATAGGCCGGGTCAGGCCGAGGTGGCTAAACGTCTAACGGGCCGCATCAAGGCTATGCTGCGTCATAGGCGGGCTGGGGATGAGGTTTTACTCATGGGGGATATGAATGCTCGAGTCGCAGAGTTGCAGGAGATCGCGGCTGGGGATGGAGTTGCCGCATTTGAAGCCGCGGCTGGGGTGGGAGACGGTGTGGTGGGCACGGCTGGCATTCCATGCAGGCGCAATGAGGACCCCGAATCCAATGTGTTTGGTCGAGCACTCGTGGAGCTTTGCAAGGCGAAAGGACTGGTAGTACTGAACGGCAGGGTTGCGGGGGATAGGGAGGGAGCGTGCACGTTTCATCAAGCGTTTGGGGAGGCGTCTAGCGCCATTGATCTGTTTGTTGCTTCACCGGGCCTGTATCCGTGGGCCAGGGCCCTGCGGGTGCTAGGGCTGCAAGCGGCAACGGATGGAGAGAAGATGGGAAGCTGGATCAGTGACCACAGCCCGGTGGAGCTGGTCCTAGCGTCTGTACCCAGGGCACGCAATGGTCGTAAGGTGAAGTGGATACCTCGTAAGGCACGGGACTGGACGAGGCTGTTTGAGACGGAGGACTCTGGAGTGGAACGGGCGGTTAAGGACGCGGTGATCGGGCTGGGTAACGGCACCAGCAGTTCGCAAGCGGTGGAGGGTATTACCAAGGCGCTGCTGGGCGCTATGGAGCAGGTGATGGGGAGGCCGCGGGGTCGGAACCGTCGCTGTAACGGTGACGGGGATGCTCCGTGGTGGACGACTGAGTGCGCCTCAACTAGGGACGCCATGCTGGCTCATAAAGCGGCCATGAGGAGAGGAGGGCTACTGGAGGATGCAGAAGCCTGCGCGGAGTTCAGGCGACTGCGCAACAGGTACCAGCGGACTAGGCGGGAAGCAACTGAGGCGTATAGGATACGGACCTTTGAGGCGTTGCTGAAAGATTGTGTGGCAGACCCAAGGGCGCTCTGGCAGTTATTGAATGGCAAGCAACAGACCACATGCCCTATTCCGGTGGCGCGGCTCACTACATGGTTTGACGGGCTGTTGAATGGCCACGCTAATGGTTTCTCTGTGGACATGGTGAACCGGATTTTCTGCGCAATCAATGGCAAAGCTTGCGTAACGGGTGCAGAATGGGCACAAGCGGGTGGAGACCGAGATAAGCGGGTGGAGCTGGCGGCGGCAATGAACGGGCCGCTAGAGAGGGGTGAGGTGCTGGAGGCGCTAAAGAGGCTTGCGAACAACAAGTCAGGGGGGCTGGACCCGGTGCCTGCGGAGTGCTATAAGAACGCCACACGGAGCAGGGAGACAGAGCAGGGGCGGACTGTGACGGAGTGGGTGCTTGCACCACATCTTACAACGTTGTTTGAGCATATAAGGAGGACAGGGGACTATCCACCGCAATGGGAAGGCTCCTCTCTCACGGCCATCCACAAGAAAGGAGATGCGCACACGGAAGGCAACTATCGGGGTTTGGCAGTAGGGGGTGCCCTGGCCAAGTTGTATGCGTTTGTCATGGTAAGGAGGCTAGCAAGGTGGGCCAAAGTCTGTCAGGAACATGGCAAGCCGGCGCGTAACCCCCTGCAGGGAGGGTTCATTGAAGGGCGAAGCACAATCCACTGTCTGTTTGTTTTGAGGCATCTGACGGATCGGCAACGGCCTGGTCCAGCTGGCACCACGGACCGCAAGCCGCTATTTGTGTTACTCATTGATTTCGAGAAAGCCTTCGACAGGGTACCTAGGGAGTTGCTTTGGCAAAGGTTGGAAGAGAGGGAGGTGCACGGGGAGATGCTTGCCGCACTTAAGGCTTGTTACAATAGGGTGGAGCTGCGGGTTAAGGGGAATGGGGAGATGGGGCCGCCGTTTCTGTCAACACAGGGAGTCAAGCAAGGTGACCCGAGCAGCCCCGCATTGTATGGTTTTTACGGTGAATCGTATGCCGATTATGTGGAGGCGAAGGACAGAAGTAGCATGGTGCAGGCGTTTGGGGATGAGTGCCCTAAGGCAGATGGAAGACGGGTGCCGTTGAAGCTGTACGCGGATGATTTAGCGCTGTTTGCCCATGGCCAGAGGCGAGTGGATCACGTGCTGCGATGCTTGGATGAATGGTGTGCGGCGTTTGGGATGAGCGCTAATGTGGACAAGTGTGAATGCCTTTTCTTTCACCCCGACGGAACGGCTCGCGCAGCCCAGTACGAACGGGGGGAGGCGGGGTGCGTGAAGATGACGCGGCTGGAACAAGGGGTTGCGACTGAGAAGGCTGTGCCATGGAAGCGAAGGGCGCGGTATCTGGGGATCCACTTTGGACCCGACTCGCCTTTTGAGTCCTGTAGGGAGGAGTTGAACGATTGTGGGAGACGGGCTATGCATGCGCTTCTGAGTAAGCTGGAACGGCAAGGTTTGCTAACGCCCCATATTGCTACGGGTTGCTTTGACACCCAGGTGCGAGCCATCTTGTCTTACGGGGCGGAAGTGTGGGCGCCGGGGGTCTTGGTGAAGGTTTTAGAGGGGGGATATGGGCAACAACCGGAGGCGCAGGCAGGCAGGTCAGGCTACTTTGAGCTGGCCCTGAAGGACCCAGCGGTGCAGGTACAACGCACTTTCCTACGTCGGGTAGCAGGTATTACTCTGTCGCCTGACCGGGTTTTGTATAGGGAGATGGGACAGTGGCCCTTGCATGTATTCTGGGCACATCTGGTCTTGGGATTTTGGAACCGCTTGGTTAAGGCGCCGGAGGTTTACGTCTGTGTGTTCAGGGAGGAGATTCGACTGGCACTCAGGGGTAGGGCGGGGGGATGGGGGGCCCAAATGCTTCGTTTCTTGCGCCTGATGCGCTTTGACCCACTTGAAGGGGAGCCCAGCGCGCTAGGCATTGAAGAACGGGTTGAACGGATCACCCGATCCATGGTTCCCGCAGACAGGATTCTTGAGCAACTGAGGCTGAGATTTGATGACGATTGGTGCAGCGACAGGTTACAGACACGCCCTGAGTTGTTTCAGACGGATGGCACTCCCCCAGGGGTGAAGATGTGCCGTTGGATGCATTGGATGGGGCCAGCTAAGCACAGGAAGTGTTATATCCCGCGTTGGCAGCATCGGCTGCTTATAAGGTTTCGCCTATGCACGTTTGCGTTGGAGGTGAATCGGCCAGGGGGACGGCCGAGGCATGAGCGGTGGTGCAGAGCCTGCGGAGACCACGGGGCAGTAGAAGATGAGCGGCATTTCTTGCTGGAGTGCCCTGCTTTAGCTGAAGCTAGACAAGGCTTGTGGGCCTTAGGAGTCACGCCAGGAAGCACTATGATGGAGGTTATGGCAGGACCGGACCAGAGGGGTTTGGCGCGGGTAATTGCCGAGATGAGACACGCGCGCTTTTTGAGGCTAGCAGACTTAGCGTAAATGGTTGGACCAAGAACATTATTGATGATAGCTGCAAATGATAGCTGCTGTTGCTGAGGTCTATGAAGCCTTTTGGCTCGTTTGGACCTCACAGCCATGAAGCTGTGTAACAATCATCATCATCGCTGCAGAAACTCCAGAAAGCGAGTGGACGCAGCCGTTGTACTAGTAGCTCCTTTATTTACCCGCGCACCACCCCGGAGCTCACAAACCATTTGTTGCCATGGCCGCGAGCTACTGGGACTCGCACTGCTCGTAAGCCCTCGCAGCAGCTCATATTTAGGCTGCCATTTATGGTCTGGCGTGTTTCCTCAGCGCGAGTCGTTTTACCTGAACGTGCAGGCGCAATCTTGTCTCCAAGGAGCAGCTGGAGTGCTCGCATGCGGAGGATAGGCTGCTGGGCCTGACGCGGGAACACATCCAGCAACTGAACGTGTACTTCTGCGCAAGTAGGTCGGGGTTCTGCTTTCGCGCAGTTGACCAGCACGCTCGCACTGCTCAGCCCTTCCCCTTAATCCCAGGCATCGCTGAGCTCGCGAAGCAGCTGAAGCTGCGCCAGCGGTGAGTCCCACCACCTGCACTCGCTGCCAACATCCTACGCCCCACCTCCGACCTTCCAACCCCATCGCCCCATGCCCCCCCGCCTCTCCCACCGCAACAGCGTTGCCGCCACCGCCATGATCTACTTTCGTCGCGCCTACCTGTGCAACAACTTCTGCCGCCTGGACCCGCGGCTCGTGTACGTGGCGTGCCTGTACCTGGCCTGCAAGGCCGAGGAGTCGCTGCTGGCCGCCAAGCACCTGGTGGTCCACGCCAAGAACCTGCGCCCCAAATGGACCTACGACGTCAAGGACCTGCTGGACATGGAGATGGTGGGAGGGGCCGTGGGCCTTCGGGCGGGGCCGTGGGCCTTGGGGCGGGAGGGCATAATGGAGGGGGGGTATGGACGGGGTCGACCTTATTCCCGCCGCGCTGCCGCGCGGAGCCGTGTGTCGGGGTCGAGCGCCGGGCCACGCAGGCCCCCGTGCCACCACCCTTCGTCCTTCGTCCCCACCACCTCTGACCCTCTCCCCCCGCCCCCTCCCCCCTCCCCACCACCCGCAGGTGCTGCTCGAGGACCTGGACTTCAACCTCATCGTCTTCTCGCCCTACCGCGAGCTCGCGCGCCTGCTCTCGGACGCGGGCGTGGAGCAGGCCTGCGCGCAGCGGGCCTGGGGCGCCCTCAACGACTCGTACCGCTCCGACGTCAACCTGCTCTACCCGCCCCACATCGTGGCGCTGGGCTGCCTGTGCCTGGCCGCCGGGTCGTGCGGGGTGGACCTCACGGCCTGGCTGCAGCGGCTCAACGTGGACCTGGGGCAGGTGGGGGCGAGGGGGGAAGGGGCGGGGGAGCGGGAGAGAGGAGGGAGGGGCGCTGGGGGCTAGAGAAAGGGGTTCGGGGAAGGGGGCTCGTGGGTCGAATTTGGGTGCCTGCCCGCCGTCCGCGTGTCCCTTCATATCCCGTCGTGCCGGGCGGGCGGGGCAGAGAGCGGCGTGAGGCGGGCAGCCCCGAGCGCTGGCAGACGGTAGGCTTGGCAAGCTGCCCCATACCCGTCTCCGCTTTGCACCGGCGCCGGGGCCCGTCCCGCCCTCCCCCAGCCACCCCTCATCTTTCCCCGCTCGAACAGAATGTCCCCGCCCTACGCCGCTCCTCTCCTCCGCAGGTGGCGGCCGTGGTGGCGGAGCTCACTGCGCTCTACCCCCAGAACAGCGCCGGCATGGGCGCGGACGAGTGCCACCGCCTGCTGGACCTGGTGGGGACGCGCTGGGACTCGTCCGCCTCGGGCTCGGGCGAGCGCCGCCGCTGAACGGCCCGCGGCGGCGGCCCATGGACCCAAGCTCGCGCGCCCCCGCCTCCACCAGAGACGAGGGGCGCGCGGTGCTTCGTTACACGACACAGAGGGACCTCTCCATCATGTCATGGGGGCTGTTTGCGCTGGCGCGA
The DNA here is from genome assembly GCA_016858145.1 of Edaphochlamys debaryana. Lineage (NCBI taxonomy): Eukaryota > Viridiplantae > Chlorophyta > Chlorophyceae > Chlamydomonadales > Edaphochlamys > Edaphochlamys debaryana. The sequence continues at coordinate 1,965,629 of JAEHOE010000005.1, forward strand.
GGAGGCCCAGTGAGCGGGGCCTCATGCGTTATTAGTCGTCATCATCACGCCTCCTTGCCGCAGCCGCCCGCGCTCGGGCGGAGCGCTGGAGCTGCGCTTGCGGTGCAGCCGCTGAGAGACGGGCGTGGGCCCAGGCCTGGGGCTCTGGGCCTGGAGCTGGGACGCGGCTCAGCTCAAGGCTCCGCGCCGCACCGCCTCCGCGGCCCCACCGTGCTCGCGCCGCCGCTGCAGTGCTGGCTCAGCTCCACCACACCACACCAGCCTTGGCGTCACCGCCACCTCCCGGCCCCTTGCCGACCGCCCTTCACCCTGCCACCTGCCCTTTCGCCACGCCCCCGCGAGGCACGTGCGTGTACCCGAAGTGGGGGCCCCGCGGTCCTCACCCCTGGCATCGTATCCTACTCTCCCGTCTACACATGCGCCTTGCCCCCATCGCGACCGCCAAATGCTGGAGGACCTTGATTCGCGGGGCCCTCCCCCCTGGAGCACCTGCTGGCAGCCTGGCAGAGGCCACGCCGCCATCCTTCGCATTGCAAGGCATGGACTGCAGGGTGAGATGGAGCTGGCAGTGCTATCATGCTTGATTATAATGGTGAACACCCGTCCTTACTTTGCTCCCCGATCCTGGCGCGCAGGCTCGGACAGGCATGTGGGGGCGTGAGAACCACACACCAGCAGCGCTGGACGCACGCGCCACGTGACACGGGCGGGTCTAGCCCAAGCCGGTGTTTGGGGTCGGCCTGACGTAGCGGAACTGCCCCGCAAGGGCCGCAGGCGGGATGCCAGGCGCGAGTTGCAGGCGGGGGTGGTGCGTGCTGCGGCACTGCTGGCGCCACCCGTGCCGGGAGGATGCAGCGCTTCGGATGTCGGCACGGTCTCCTCTGGACTCCTCAACCCAGGAGCCTCTGCCGGGTGTCCAGCACTCCGGCAGCAGAGCCCAGCTCTATCTGTGGCGGCCATGATCTTTGGGCAGCGATGGCGTCCGCAGAGGCGTTGCGGTTCGGTGGGTTAAGGAGTGGCAGCAAGCAGTCCCAGTCCCTGAATCCGCGGGAGGCTGTTGTGACTTTTGGTACGCGCGGGACTTTGGTGCGCGCCACCGGGCGGAGTGGGCACTGGGGCGGGGCACCGTATGGGCGGGGCGGGGCCAAGGCTGGCAACGTGCGTCGTGGCATTCGGACCGGTGACACTTAGCAAGCAGAGCACGCGGAATAAGGGACGACCAACTGCAGCTTCTGCAGCCACAGCTACAGACGGACGCACACGGTGCAAGCTGCCACTGGCTGCCAGAATCCCGGATCCGACAATGACGAGCGCTCGTCCGCTTTCTGCTCTGTTGCCCAGCGCGGGGAATCATGCTTGCTCGGGACCCTCAATGCCAGTCTCGTCCAGCCCGTTGCTCGCTAGGCCGCGTTACTCAGGCGGCCAGGCAGCATCTGCCAGTCTGGAGTCTGCCCAGTTCCAGCTCGTCAGACACCGGTCCTACACAGCGCATGCTGCTTACTCGACAGATGTAGTGTTATCGTGCCCGCTCCAGACTAGAAATGGACGGCAGTTACGGCGGTTTCGGCATTCGAAGTTCTCGACGGATCGCGGATATGCTACAGACAGTCTGGGCCGAGATCACGCGTGCGCGATCATACTGGCGCTGACACGGAGCCTGATCACCGCTTTGATAGAGGAGCATCCATCTCCGTTGGTGTGGATTGCGCCGCATCGCATTTGACCCAAGAATCTTGCGCAGCCGTCGATGCCGTCGAACCCGGGTCCCACCCACCCGTCCCCCCGGCCCCCGCAAGCGCGCTTGGCTGCCTGCCATTGTGGCCGTGTACCCCAAGAATCGGGGCCAAACGGAATGAAGGTCAGATTATCCAATCAGGGTTACTTGAAACGACCACGGTGGATGCTGAAGCTCTGTAGAAGCAGAACCAGAGCGTTAGTTGCTGTGGGCGGCGCGGCCGTCATGCTAAGGTCCGGAGTTCCGTCATACGTCGCGGGTGTTCCCCATCAGCAGGCCTGCCGCTTCATGTGTGTCGCAAAGTAGCAGGCAGCTAGGCACGCAACCATGCAGATGCGCGAGCCAAAGATGCCCCTCCACCACCTGACGTCCCCAGTGCTTTTCGCGTTACCTCGTCTCCCGTTTCCCCTTCCCCCAGTAGCCCCTCGCCCCTCCACCACCTGACGTCCCCCAGTAACCCCTCATCTAGCCTTTACCGGTAGCCGTAACACAGAGCGCTGAGCCTGAGGTGAATCGAAGTAGCCGCAGACCGTGCCCACGGGCCCTGGGCTCGAGTACAGCATGCACGCACGCGCACGCTGCGCCAACGGGCCTTGGGGATCGGGAATCTGGGCACGACGAGCAATCGTCCTACTCGTCCGCTGTTCTGCTCGTCAGGGAGTACCGGTAAAGGCCTCGACTGCCAGTCTCGTCCAGTCTCCAGTCCCGTTGCTCGCTCAGGCCGAGTCACGTCACTCAGCTCAGGCGGTCAGGAAGCATCTGTCGAGTCTGGAGTCTGCCCAGTTCGAGCTCGTCAAACACCGGTCCTACACAGCGCATGTGTCGCTTACTCGACAGCTGTAGTAGCCTCGTGTCTGCACCATCCCGCTCCCCAGACTAGAATTGGCCGGCAGTTACGGCGGTCTCAGGCATTTGAGCTTTCGAAGTCCTCGATTGCGGATATGCTCCATGCCGGAGCCAGGCTCCAGCAGACCTCCAAGCTCAGCACGTCGCCGTAACTCACGGCTTTGGTAGAGGAGCACCCACCTGAAGATCAGTCCTGTGGCTGCGTAGATCGCGCCGCATCTGCGCCCAGCACCTTGTCTCAACAACATTGTTGCACGAACCCCGGTCCCTCCCTGACGTCCCTGTCCCCCCTTCCCGCCCCCCGGCCCCCCCACGCGCGCTTGGCTGCCTGCCAATGTGGCGGTGTATCCCAGCCCCAACTACCCGGGCCAACTGGAAGGTCACGAGGTCCATTCGGTACAAATGGCTGCGTCCCCTCCGCGTAGCGACATCTGCGGGGGGCGAGATGTGGTGACAACCGCGTCTCAACCCCTCTGCAACACTCTGCATCTTATGATGGATACTCTAATGCCTCAGCTGTGGAAAGGCCCAAGTGGCAGCTAAGAAACGGCGCGTCGGTGTAAGCGCAGGTCTTGAAGAGCCGGAGCGCGTGCTGCGCGGGCCAGCACGGGTCGGGGCCAGCGGGCCCCGGCTGGCGGGCACACCCTTGGAATGACCTCGCCTCGCCCGAAGCGCCACTGCCATCGAGTGCTTAGCTAAATACATAGGCATGGGACACAAGAACTCTGGGGTTACCAGGGACTGCGAGATTTGTGCATTTCTGGCATGCGGTCGCAGTGCCCTCTTTGCATTTAGGGTACTTACAGCGGACTAGCGCACATGTCAGTGTGCTAGCGCGACTTGGTTCGTGTCAATTGGTGCAGTTGGCTGTGACAGCATGTCTGATCAGAAGCAGACCTGAACACGCCTTCCCGCGGCCGCGCTTGTTGCTTGCATATACTACTACTGAGGAGATGTTTAGCAATCTGTGTGGGGCCAACCCGTGCACTTCGCCGCAAGAGCAAGTCTGATCCGTCGCGGTTTGAGGTCAAATACGCGTCGCGTGACGATTGCTGCACGCATCGAGCGCTTACGAGCAGCGCGAGGGCTTCTGCAAGGCGCAGTGATGTTGCGCTTCATAACGACAGCTGGACCGCCTTGCCCTGGCACGGCTTACGGCCCAACGTCCCGCCTCGTCCCGGCAAGGCCCCATCCCGGTCACACCCGCCCGGTCAAGCAGCTAACCCACCTCGCCTCGCCTGACGGACGCCTCCTTACACTGCCCCTCTGCTGGGGTGGCCACTCCTTTGTGGTGGCGTCTGCATACCTTCCGGCCTGCGACCCTGCGGGCCAGCGGGAGTTTGCGGCGTCACGCCTGGCCCCTCTTTGCGCCGCCGGCCGCCCGCCGCTGGTGCTCGCCGCCGACTTCAACTGGGTTCCGGACGTGCAGCTCGACTCCGTCGCTGGGGCAGGTCGCTCTAGCGACCCCCCAACTGCCCGGCAGTTTCGCAGCTGCGTGCCCGGGCCTGGTTGACTCCTTCCGTCACCTTCATCCGCAGCTACGCAGCTTCAGCTATGTGGCGCCCAATGGTGGGTCCCGTGTTGACCGGGTCCTCCTCTCGCCGGGCCTGGCACCGGCCCTGCGTGAGGCAGCCATTCGGGAGGCCGCAGTCTCCGATCATCGTCTTGTCCTAGCAGGCCTTGCCCCAGTTGCGGACTCGCGCCTGGGGCCGGGCCTCCGTCGTGTGCGTGTTTCGTTCTGCGACTTTGCTGACTTGCGCGACTCCTTGTCTGCCTGGCTTGAGGCTGCTATCGCTGAGGCGCCCGCGGGTGACCGCGAGCTCCTTGAGTGGTGGCCGGGCTTCAAGCGCAGGCTAGCCGCCCATGCGGGGCGGCTGAATCGTGAGGCCTATGTCCGCCGCGTCGCAGCCGGCGCCGACAAGGAGGCGGCGCAAGCCGCCTTTGACTCGGCGCTGGCAGCGGCAGCGGCGGGCGACCAAACCGCCGCCCGAGATGCCGTGGTTGCCCGCTCTGCGAGCGCTGCGGCAGCGCTCCGGGCGGCGGCGCGCCCTGCTGGCGCTGCGCGGCGGGCATGGCTACGCTCAGGCGAACGGCCGTGCCCCGCTGTCACCCTCCCTCGTTCGGCCTCCCACGCCGCGGTGCCCGATCCTGGCGCTGCGGCGACCTAACGGCACGTTGGTCACCTCGCCCACGGCGGTTCTGCAGGTGGCCGCCGACTTCTGGGCTAGCGTGTGCACGCCTGGCCCTGCAGCGCCGTCGGCCCGCCATGCGGTGCTGACGGCGCTACGGGAGCTGGGGTCGCGCTGCCCAGCGTCGGCGGTCGAGGCCTTGGGCCAGCCTACGGTTACCGCTGAGGAAGTTCGCAAGGCGCTGGCGGCCTCACCGCCTGGCAAGGCGGCGGGGGCCGACGGCATCCCAACCGAGCTCTACAAGGAATTCTCCACACAGTTTGCGCCCCTGTTAGCTCGAGTCTTCACTGCGGTGGGGACTCAGCAGGCGGCGCCAGCTGGCTTTCTTGATGGCATCATCTCCTCGTTCTACAAGGCGGGCGACCGCACGCTTCCCTCCAACTACCGCCCAATCACCCTCCTCGACACCGACTACCGCACCCTCGCCCGTGTCCTCATGCTTCGTCTTCGACCCGTCTTCGCCCTCGCCATTGGCCCTGAGCAAACTGCCTTCCTTGCTGGCCGCCGCATCGCCGACAACGTGCTGCTCTTGCAGCTGTTGCCGGAGTTGCTGCGGTCGGCAGGGCAGGCGGGGGCCGCCGTCTTCCTCGATTTCTACAAGGCCTATGACACTGTTGATCGCTCTTTCCTCTTTGACTGCCTGGAGGCGCTGGGCGTCGGATCGGGCTTCCTAGCCTGGGTCCGCTGCCTGCACACGGGCACCCGCGCCTCAGCCCTTGTCAACGGCCACCTGTCCAACCCGGTCTCCATCTCGGCTGGCGTTCGGCAGGGGTGCCCCCTCGCCCCTCTCCTCTACCTCGCCGTGGCTCAGGCTCTGTCCTGCTGGCTGCGGCGGTGTCGGGTTGGGTTGGTGGCGGCTGGGGTGCCGGTGCTGGCCTCCCAGTACGCTGACGACTGCACCCCCCTGCTGGACGGCCCCCACTGCGCTCCTGCATTCCTGCAAGCCATGGAGGTCTTCCGGCAGGCCTCGGGTCAGCGCCTAAACGTTGACAAAACAGAGCTTATGCCGCTCGGCCCTGCTGCTGCTGCCCCTGTCCTGGAGCGTGTTGCCAGCTCCGAGGCCGGGACCGCGGCCAGCGGGGCTCCTGCCCCGGCGCCGCCGGTCTCGGCGGCGCCCACCACCTCTCCGCCGCCCCTCGGGGCGGCGGCCTCCTCTGTGGCCCTGGCGGGTGCGTCCGCTCCCGCCACGGCCGCAGATACCCCGCACGCTGGCGCTGCTGCCGCGGTGACCCTTGTGGTCGCAGCGGCGGCGGCGCCGGCTCCTGCCCTCCGCACCGTGTCCTCAGCCCGCACGCTGGGCGTCCTGTTTTGGGGCGCCCCGCCCTCAACGTTACCTGTCGTCGACTTCGCTCCTGTCTACGCCGTCCTGCAGCGAGTGGCGCACCTGCCGCTTTCTGCCTTCGGCCGCGCTTTTGCGGCCTCGTCGTATGCGCTAAGTAAAGTTCTGTACCATCTTGAGTTTTCCCGCCTGCCGTCAGCCTCAGCGCTGTCGACCCTCGGCAGTCGTGTGGCGGCGCTGGTGGATCGGGGCCTGGCTCCGGACGCTGACGCCGACACGCGACGCACGCGCCTGCCTGGCTTGCCGTCGGACTGCCTCGTGCTCCCGCCTGTGGTTGGCGGCTTCGGCCTCCTACCGCTGCGTGAGCACGTTCAGGCCCGGCATGCTTGCCTGGCCTCACGCTTTATCCAAGGCGCGCTGGGCTTCTTGCCTAGTGTGCCCACCTGGGTGGCGGTGGCGGTGGCGCAACTTCGTCGTCTCCATCCGGCCGCCCACCCCCTCGCCCTCCTCACTGCAGCCGCTGGCGGGCGCCTCTTCGGATGCCCCATCCCCAGCGACTGCCCCGCCCTCAAACGTCTTGTCTCTGCCTTCACTACTCTTCCGCCGCCGGCTGTACTTGCGTGGGACTTGCTAGCAGCGGGGCCATGGTGCTACCACGCTCCGCTGTGGGGCAATCCCGCGCTTGATGCTGGCGGCGAGCCTCTACATGTGGCTTTCCCCGACCTCTTCGACGTGCCTTCGCTTCGTTGCGTGGGCATGGCGGTTGCGGTGGTGGATGCCTTCCGTCGCTTCAACCGTCAATGGGAGCGGCGGCCTGGCGGGCGCCCGTCGCCGCGCTGGGCTCGCCGTTGCCTGCCCCTGTACCGCTCTGACGTCGTTCTTGGTGTGCTCGGCGTCTCGGAATGGTTCACACTACCGTCCGAGCTCCACTGCGGAGTTCGGGCCGCTGGCCTCTTTGCAGCACTGCTGCAGCGTATCCCCCCAGCTTGGGTGGAGGCTGCACGTGCTGCACGGCTGGCGCCTGGTGGGGCCGGCCGCGGCCCCGCCGCTGCTGGCTGCCTGTCGCATCATCGCCCCTGCCGTGGGCTGGACGCTGCCGCCGGGTGCTCCCTGCCGCGTGATCCAGCTCACGGTTCGGGCCGCTACTCAGCTCCAACTCTCCGCGTCGGTGGAATCGCTGGCGCGGCGCCATCGGGCCTTCGTTGCGGAGGCCCTGTCCCTTCCCGCTGCGCCGCCTGAATCACTGTCTGCGTTCGCCGCAGCTCTGCGGCGGCTTTGGGCGGTGCGGTGGGAGCCGGAACACAAAGAACCGCTCTGGCGTCTGGCTCTTAATGGGTTTGCGGGATTTGGGATGCATGCAGCTGATATTGCTCGGGGAGTAGGCCCTGCGATGTGCCCATGTGGTGTGTGGATGGATGAAGGGGATCGGACGCACCACTTCTGGTCTTGCTGTGTCGCTGGTGCTCTTCGTGAGGCCCTTGAAGAAGAACTGTACAGATGGACTCCTAGCTATGCCCTCGGCAAGCAGCATTTGTGGCTCGTGACTCCGCCTGTGGGCGTGTCTGGTGTGACTTGGGATGTGGTCTGCCTAGCTGCGGTGGCTGCTCTGGAGCGGGGACGTCAGTGGCTCTATGCCGCCCGCCCGGAGACAGGTGCCCCGCTTGGGCGCGCCACCCTTTCTCGACTTGGTTTGCAAGTGGTTGCGGAATTTTGGGCTCGTGTTCGCTCCTTTGCGGAAGACTGTGGTCAAGGTTTCAGTAAGAAGTGGAGAGACGTTCCGCCCGAGCACCCTTTCCTGGGCGGCGTCGCCGGGAAGCCGCGGTTCAACCCCCCTGCGGATGTCGAGCCGCCTTCCCCCTGACTCGGCGTGGTTGTGGTGCTTGTGATGATCTCATGTGGCTAGCCCTCTCGGGCTGAGACTGTCGCTGTATGGGTTGGAGTAGGTGGCTGCCTCGGTGTTGGACATTCCCTTAGGGTACGCCTGGGGTCGGGGGAAGTTGACTCTCTCCCCCTTGTGCGGGGCCGGCAGCTTGCTGCCCGCTGGCCGCAACCCTGTAATGCGTCATTCCTAACCCACCTTGCGGAGTCGGGGCCTACGTTCAGGCACGGCCGGATGTGTCGGGGTAGTTACAGTACGTACAGTACAGTGCAATACGCCCCCTTGAAGGCAGTGAGCGGGCAGTGCAACATGAAGTGCTCCAGCATCTGGGCCAACATGGGCCTTGAGATCCACCTCGGCGTTACGCACCACTGCTGTGTCGACGCCAGCCACGGCTCAACCCCCAAGCAAGTAACCCTACCTACTAGGGAACGCAATGATGATGACCGATGATACCTAGGTTCGTACATACACAATAAACTGTTCAGGCCTGCTGCTGATAACGCCGTGCTGTGCCACGTGACACCGCGCACTCAAGCACAACGCTCTACAGCGCTCAATCAAGTTAGGGATAATGAGAACAGGGGCGTCTCCTCATGACAGGGAAGAAATAAGAAAAAAAAGCTGCAATAACCAAGCGCCTGGAGCCGTATGTGCCACGCAGCCTCGGGACAGGCTGCCCATCCTGCGTCGGCTTAGATGATGTCATCACTGCATATGGAACAGATTAAGTACGGCCTGTCCGCACCATCCCTTGCACTACGCCTTAGGTTGCAAGGCGCCTACCTAAGCTACTTCCGCTCTTCGGCCCCAAGCCGAACATGGCCCGCTATGCAGATTGATGCTATGATCACAGTATTGACGCAGGGGCGCCCCTTAAGTACATGCAACACTCCATCAAGGGCCGCCTGGCCTTCGACGAGCACTGAGGTGATCTTCGTTTACGAGCGCGCCCAACATTAGTGCGCAACGTCGTATCGAGTGGCGGAACGGGCGGACCTCCCAAGAGGCCGCCGGGGTGCAAGCCATTGACCCGCTGGTGCAAAGCTTTGAGCCCGCACCAGCCAGAAAGAATTACACTAAGCTAGGAGCCGGCGGGGCCAGTAACACTTGCTCACGCCGAAATGGCACGCCAAATAGATCTGGGCGTACGTGCTGGGGTAGCCCCCCACCGTTTGTGTCAGGGCCACGGTCCCTCCCTCGCTGCCTGGCAGGCCCGTGACAGCAGACGGGGGGAACTGCGGGCGGCGAGGGCGGGATAAGCGCGCATGTGTCAAGGAAGGCCGGATAAGAATCGAAGGCAGAGGAAAGACAGTCGTGGATCTTCACACCCGGTGCCCGGGTGGATACACACCTGGGTACCCTCTTGCCCCTTGGCCGCGGCTCAGCTATCCGCCCGGCTACCCAGCACCACAGCCGGGTGCCCAGCATAACCCTCACTATTCTTCTGGTGTACATTGCCCACGACCCGCTGCTCCAGGCACCCAGCACCACCCCCCACCTGGCCGGGTGCGAAAGTCTTAGGCGGGTCGAATGACGCGTAGAAATGGGCCTCGTCGACCGTAATGGTGTTCTGGTTGTTGACCTGAGCGGGGTGGTGGAGAGTGTGGGGGTGGGAGATGAAGCGGCTTAGTGCGAGCACCTCTGTTAGTGTACATGACCGTTCTTACACGAGTACCCAGCACCACCCCTCACCTTGATCGTCAGCGAGCACGACGCGATGTAGCTGTTGGCGCTCACGGCGGTACTGCGGAGGGAAGGAGCAGGGGTTCAGGGCGCCAGCTGTGAGCGGCGGAACGAAGGCTGCCAACGTGCGCCTGCTTTCGCTGCTCGAGCTGCTGGGCCACAAGAGGCCGGTGCCTGGGGCCTGGTGCTCGATTGGCCGAACGACAGCTGGAGGTCAGTTGCGAGTCCGTGGCAGCGGGTTACTGATCCCGTATCGGTGCGTTGCCGGATACGTACGTGCAAAGTACAGAGTCAGCTCCTCGCACAATCAACTCACATCTGGAAAGTGATGCCACCAGCATCGTACCCATTAGCGGGGTTGTTCTTGGCGCAGCCAGCGCACCCAAACACCGGGGGGTTGGGGGGCAGGGGCACCCGGGTGGTCCAGGTTGTGGGCGGCGAGGTAACTGGGGGAGGAGGGGGGGGCATGACGTGGGGCCCACAGAACCGAGCACCAACAACCAACCCCGCCCGTCCCCCTGGCTTTTCTTCGCCCCTTCCCCCTCCCCGAGGCCCCCATGCTCACCTGGAGGCGCCGGTATCGTGAAGTAGCCGCCCCACCTGTGTGCGGGAACAGCAGGGGCGCAGCGGAAACAGCTCGAGACAGCTCGGGACATCAACCCGCAAGCGCGATGGCCCAGGGCTGGAAACCCGGCTGGCTAAGGCCGCTAGCTGACTGGCTTGCGGCAAAACGTGGGCTTGCAATTGCGGCTTCCCGGCCTTTTTGACGGCCTTGGCATGCCATGATGAGAGAAGTGCTGGCGCGAGCCCACGGCATGCCGCCCAGGCCGCTCTAAACGTTTAAATGAGTATGCCTGGCCTGCAAGGAAGCCTTCATAGGAAGAAGTCGGTGATTGGGATTCGTGCCCATCGCCAAGGGCAGGAGCAGTCCTGCAGTCGGCTGGAGCTCGCGCATTACTATACCGCTTATTGTCTAGACAAGCAACAACTTGGATCGCAAGCCAAGTAAGCCCTCACACACCCGGTCTCGCAAATCATCGCCACTACCAAGGTCAGGAGAATAGTGCTAGCTGTGTCATATCTACGCCTAGAATCATGGCAACATGGACGGTTCGCTGCTGTTTGGCCGGAAGGCCCCTGCCCCGGCCCCCCCCCCCACACACACACTCCCGTCCACCTTCGCCCCTGTATCCCACTACGATGGGGGCCAATTATGCGGTGGGCTTACTTCTCCGTAGTGATAATAGCCTGGATGGGGTGCCACGTGAAGGTCGAAACAGGCTGGGTCGAGGGCGGATTGTAGGCTGGAACGGTCGTGCCGGGGTTGCACTCGCCCGAGGACCCTGCACGCGGGGTTCCAACACTTTTGAGGTGCACACGACGAGCGGCAAATGGCGTTAAAGCGAGCAAAGCTTTTGTCTGGATGGTCACAGTGATACCCATCGCGACGGCCACTCACGAGGCGCGGCCCAGATGGTGTCGTGCGCGCAGGGACGCGGAGGACGGGGTGATGGCTTCGGCGGCCTGGGCGGCTTGGGGCTCGGAGGGGGAGGGGGGCTGGGAGGCGGGAGGTCAGGAGGGGAAGCCTTGTCCGGAGTCACAGGAGCGTTGGGCTCCGGTGGAGGATTGGGGCTTGGGGGACGGGGGCTTGGGGGAGGCGGGCTGGGATGGCGGGGGGGCCTTGGAGGTGGGCTCGGCGGCGGGGGCCTGGGCGACGGGGGACTAGGAGGAGGGCTGGGAGGTGGTGCGTGGGCTTGGAGGAAATGGGGACGGGGCGGAGGACTGGGCGGCGGGGGAAGCACCACGGTGGATGCTGGAGCTCTGTAGAAGCAGAGGATTTTGAGCATTAGTCGGGCGGTGTGTGCGGCCCTCACACCCCTCAGACCGAGGTCCGGAGTTCCGTATGTCATCGCTGTGCGGGTGTTACCCTGAGGCAGGACTTCCCAGGCCTGCCAATCATGTGTGTTGTAAAGTAGCAGGCAGCTAGGCACGCAACCATGTCAATGGCTGGCGAGCCAAAGATGCCACTTCACCACCTGACGTCCCCCAGTAGCCCCTCCGGGGCCCCTCCAGGTAAGGGTGACATCCCTGCAGGTGCATGAGTCATCGAGTAACCCATTGGGTCCTCATGTATGCGCGGGCGGTTCCAGGCGAGACGTACGCAGCACGTGCGAGGGTGCAACCCGTACTCGGCCAAGGTGTAAGGACCCTTAGAACATGGACTCACGGACCCTGGATCAACGCCAAACAGGGAAGCTGGCGGCGGCGCTCGAGTCCTGGATATGCGCCACGTGCAGAGGTCATCTAGCCTGTACCGGTAGCAGTAACACAGAGCTCTGAGCCTGAGGTGACCACGGGCCCAGGGCTTGAGTACAGCATGCACGCACGCGCACGCTGCGCCAACGGGCCTTGGGGATCGGGAATCTGGGCACGACGAGCAATCGTCCTACTCGTCCGCTTTCTGCTCGTCAGGGAGTACTGCTTGCCTCGACTGCCAGTCTCGTCCAGTCTCCAGTCCCGTTGCTCGCTCAGGCCGAGTCACGTCACTCAGGCGGTCAGGAAGCATCTGTCGAGTCTGGAGTCTGCCCAGTTCCAGCTCGTCAAACACCGGTCCTACACAGCGTGTTGCTTACTCGACAGCTGTAGTAGCCTCGTGTCCGCACCATCCCGCTCCCCAGACTAGAATTGGCCGTCAGTTACGGCGGTTTCAGGCATTTGAGCTTTCGAAGTCCTCGATTGCGGATATGCTCCATGCCGGAGCCAGGCTCCAGCAGACCTCCAAGCTCAGCACGTCGCCGTAACTCACGGCTTTGGTAGAGGAGCAACCACCTGAAGATCAGTCCTGTGGCTGCGTAGATCGCGCCGCATACATCTGCGCCCAGCAACTTGTCTCAACAATGTTGTTGCACGAACCCCTGTCCCCCCCTGTCCCCCCCTCCCGCCCCCCGGCCCCCCCACGCGCGCTTGGCTGCCTGCCAATGTGGCGGTGTATCCCAGCCCCAACTACCCGGGCCAACTGGAAGGTCACGAGGTCCATTCGGTACAAATGGCTGCGTCCCCTCCGCGTAGCGACATCTGCGGGGGGCAAGATGTGGTGACAACCGCATCTCAACCCCTCTGCAACACTCTGCATCTTATGATGGATACTCTAATGCCTCACCTGTGGATAGGCCCAAGTGGCAGCTAAGAAACGGCGCGTCGGTGTAAGCGCAGGTCTTGAAGAGCCGGAGCGCGTGCTGCGCGGGCCAGCACGGGTCGGGGCCAGCGGGCCCCGGCTGGCGGGCACACCCTTGGAATGACCTCGCCTCGCCCGAAGCGCCACTGCCATCGAGTGCTTAGCTAAATACATAGGCATGGGACACAAGAACTCTGGGGTTACCAGGGACTGCGAGATTTGTGCATTTCTGGCATGCGGTCGCAGTGCCCTCTTTGCATTTAGGGTACTTACAGCGGACTAGCGCACATGTCAGTGTGCTAGCGCGACTTGGTTCGTGTCAATTGGTGCAGTTGGCTGTGACAGCATGTCTGATCAGAAGCAGACCTGAACACGCCTTCCCGCGGCCGCGCTTGTTGCTTGCATATACTACTACTGAGGAGATGTTTAGCAGTCTGTGTGGGGCCAACCCGTGCACTTCGCCGCAAGAGCAAGTCTGATCCGTCGCGGCTCGAGGTCAAACACGGCTGTCGCATGACGCTTGATGCACGCATCGAGCGCTTACGAGCAGCGCGAGGGCTTCTGCAAGTCGCAGTGATGTTGCGCTTCATAACGACAGCTGGACCGCCTTGCCCTGGCACGGCTTACGGCCCAACGTCCCGCCTCGTCCCGGCAAGGCCCCATCCCGGTCACACCCGCCCGGTCAAGCAGCTAACCCACTGGAGTCGGGGCCTACGTTCAGGCACGGCCGGATGTGTCGGGGTAGTTACAGTACGTACAGTACAGTGCAATACGCCCCCTTGAAGGCAGTGAGCGGGCAGTGCAACATGAAGTGCTCCAGCATCTGGGCCAACATGGGCCTTGAGATCCACCTCGGCGTTACGCACCACTGCTGTGTCGACGCCAGCCACGGCTCAACCCCCAAGCAAGTGACCCTACCTACTAGGGAACGCAATGATGATGACCGATGATATCTAGGTTCGTACATACACAACCAACTGTTCAGGCCTGCTGCTGATAACGCCGTGCTGTGCCACGTGACACCGCGCACTCAAGCACAACGCTCTACAGCGCTCAATCAAGTTAGGGATAATGAGAACAGGGGCGTCTCTGAAGAAATGAGAAAAAAAGCTGCAATAACCACGCGCCTGGAGCCGTATGTGCCTCGGGAAAGGCTGCCCATCCTGCGTCGGCTTAGATGATGTCATCTCTGCATATGGAACAGATTAAGTACGGCCTGTCCGCGCCATCCCTTGCACTACGCCTTGGGTTGCAAGGCGCCTACCTAAGCTACTTCCGCTCTTCGGCCCCAAGCCGAACATGGCCCGCTATGCAGATTGATGCTATGATCACAGTATTGACGCAGGGGCGCCCCTTAAGTACATGCAACACTCCATCAAGGGCCGCCTGGCCTCCGACGAGCACTGAGGTGATCTTCGTTTACGAGCGCGCCCAACATTAGTGCGCAACGTCGTATCGAGTGGCGGAACGGGCGGACCTCCCAAGAGGCCGCCGGGGTGCAAGCCATTGACCCGCTGGTGCAAAGCTTTGAGCCCGCACCAGCCAGAAAGAATTACACTAAGCTAGGAGCCGGCGGGGCCAGTAACACTTGCTCACGCCGAAATGGCACGCCAAATAGATCTGGGCGTACGTGCTGGGGTAGCCCCCCACCGTTTGTGTCAGGGCCACGGTCCCTCCCTCGCTGCCTGGCAGGCCCGTGACAGCAGACGGGGGGAACTGCGGGCGGCGAGGGCGGGATAAGCGCGCATGTGTCAAGGAAGGCCGGATAAGAATCGAAGGCAGAGGAAAGACAGTCGTGGATCTTCACACCCGGTGCCCGGGTGGATACACACCTGGGTACCCTCTTGCCCCTTGGCCGCGGCCCAGCAAGCCTCCCGGCTACCCAGCACCACAGCCGGGTGCCCAGCATAACCCTCACTATTCTTCTGGAGTACATTGCCCACGACCCGCTGCTCCAGGCACCCAGCACCACCCCCCACCTGGCCGGGTGCGAAAGTCGTAGGCGGGTCGAATGACGCGTAGAAATGGGCCTCGTCGACCGTAATGGTGTTCTGGTTGTTGACCTGAGCGGGGTGGTGCAAAGAGGGGGGTGGGGATGAAGCGGCTTAGTGCGAGCACCTCTGTTAGTGAAGAGGACCGTTCTTACACGAGTACCCAGCACCACCCCTCACCTTGATCGTCAGCGAGCACGACGCGATGTAGCTGTTGGCGCTCACGGCGGTACTGCGGAGGGAAGGAGCAGGGGTTCAGGGCGCCAGCTGTGAGCGGCGGAACGAAGGCTGCCAACGTGCGCCTGCTTTCGCTGCTCAAGCTGCTGGGCCACAAGAGACCGGTGCCTGGGGCCTGGTGCTCGATTGGCCGAACGACAGCTGGAGGTCAGTTGCGAGTCCGTGGCAGCGGGTTACTGATCCCGTATCGGTGCGTTGCCGGGTACGTACGTGCAAAGTACAGAGTCAGCTCCTCGCACAATCAACTCACATCTGGAAAGTGATGCCACCAGCATCGTACCCATTAGCGGGGTTGTTCTTGGCGCAGCCAGCGCACCCAAACACCGGGGGGTTGGGGGGCAGGGGCACCCGGGTGGTCCAGGTTGTGGGCGGCGAGGTAACTGGGGGAGGAGGGGGGGGCATGACGTGGGGCTCACAGAACCGAGCACCAACAACCAACCCCGCCCGTCCCCCTGGCTTTTCTTCGCCCCTTCCCCCTCCCCGAGGCCCCCATGCTCACCTGGAGGCGCCGGTATCGTGAAGTAGCCGCCCCACCTGTGTGCGGGAACAGCAGGGGCGCAGCGGAAACAGCTCGAGACAGCTCGGGACAATCAACCCGCAAGCGCGATGGCCCAGGGCTGGAAACCCGGCTGGCTAAGGCCGCTAGCTGACTGGCTTGCGGCAAAACGTGGGCTTGCAATTGCGGCTTCCCGGCCTTTTTGACGGCCTTGGCATGCCATGATGAGAGAAGTGCTGGCGCGAGCCCACGGCATGCCGCCCAGGCCGCTCTAAACGTTTAAATGAGTATGCCTGGCCTGCAAGGAAGCCTTCATAGGAAGAAGTCGGTGATTGGGATTCGTGCCCATCGCCAAGGGCAGGAGCAGTCCTGCAGTCGGCTGGAGCTCGCGCATTACTATACCGCTTATTGTCTAGACAAGCAACAACTTGGATCGCAAGCCAAGTAAGCCCTCACACACCCGGTCTCGCAAATCATCGCCACTACCAAGGTCAGGAGAATAGTGCTAGCTGTGTCATATCTACGCCTGGAATCATGGCAACATGGACGGTTCGCTGTCGTTTGGCCCATTGGCCGGAAGCCCCCTGCCCCCCCCCCCCCCCACACACACACTCACTCCCGTCCACCGTCCCCCCCGTATCCCACTACGATCGAGGCCAACTATGCGGTAGGCTTACTTCTTCTCCGTAGTGATAATAGCCTGGATAGGGTGCCACGTGAAGGTCGAGACAGGCTGGGTCGAGGGCGGGTTGTAGGCTGGAACGGTCGTGCCGGGGTTGCACTCGCCCGAGGACCCTGCACGCGGGGTTCCAACACTTTTGAGGTGCACACGACGAGCGGCAAATGGCGTTAAAGCGAGCAAAGCTTTTGTTTGGATGGTCACAGTTAAACCCATCGCGACGGCCACTCACGAGGAGCAGCCCAGATGGTGTCGTGCGCGCAGGGACGCGGAGGACGGGGTGAGGGCTTCGGCGGCCTGGGCGGCTTGGGGCTCGGAGGGGGAGGGGGGCTGGGAGGCGGGAGGTCAGGAGGAGAAGCCTCGTTTGGAGTCACAGGAACGAAGGGTGGGTTCGGGCTTGGGGGACGGGGGCTTGGGGGAGGCGGACTGGGAGGGAGGGGAGTTGGAGGAGGGTGGGCTTGGGGGCCCGGGGCTCGGCGGCGGGGGACTGGGCGGAGGGGGGCTCGGAGGACGGGGGCTGGGCGGCGGAGGGCTGGGCGGGGGGCTGGGTGGAGGGACTGGGAGGAGGGCTGGGGGGAGGGCTGGGGGGGAGGGGCTGGGGGGAGGGCTTGGGGGGAGGGCTGGAGGGGGGGGAGGGGGCCTGGGAGGAGGACTGGGAGGGGGGCTGGGAGGGGGGCTGGGAGGAGGGCTTGGGAGGAGGCTGGGCGGGGCATGGAGGGGGCTGGGAGGGGGGGTTTACGAACGTTGCTGGAGGGGACGGGGAGGCCGGTGGGCTCGGGCGTAGGGGCGAATGGGAGGCGGTGGGCTCGGCTGGGTATGGTGCAGGGGGCTTGGGGGCGGTGGGCT